>VYZV01003955.1:13657-25726 GCA_013401275.1 Pandion haliaetus | reverse complement strand
AATCCGTACAACTATTTTAACTCCGTATCCAACATGTAAAGTGAATCCTCACCTCACTGAGACTATAGTCAGTCAGGAGCAGCTGAAACCGATGGGGTTACAGAACAATGTATTAAAAGAAATTGTATCAGGACTTCACCACAAAATCGGGTTTGTTTTAAAATTTGACTTTCCAAAGCTCCTTGCGATGGAGATGAAACAATATACCAGGATGGTATTAGCCTCTAGCATTCATCTGCACTTGGCATTAACCTGCTGTTTAGTCTGTCTCTGCTCAGGACAGCCAAGGGGTAGCACAAGGCAGCAAATTGGTACTCAAAGACACTAAACAGACACAGAGCCGGATTATGACGGCTACAGCTAGTGTGCTCTTTGGGCCTGACCAGGCATTTAAAAGTCCTGTCTTTCCCATAAGCATGACATCTCCTTTGTGGAGAATATAAGCTTAGATTATCTAGGGGATACTGTGTTAATGCAAATATGTGTAGAAGAGCAGAGACAAAATCATACTCTCTTGAGAAGATGTCTAACCCCATCTTGAAAAACTACATCAGTTCTTGAAATAGAAAAGAGAAAAACTGAGATGATAAAACCAGCAATGCCTCACAATATGGAATTGTGCATAATCTTAAAAAACCAAAAGAAGAATCCAGGCCAGTGTTACTTGTGGCATCATGAAAAATAGCAGCCAGGCATACAAAAAGGGAGAGAGGGAGAAAGCGCTTTATTGGGCAGTGTCAGGATGAGTAAATGTCAAAAAACCATCCAGTCTTCATAAAAGATCAGTGATAAAAATACCATCTCATGAAGGTTGAAAATAGCAGAATAACCTTACAGGAATAAGCGTCCCACTTTTCTGAATGTGACCTGTAGGATGAATTACTAAAATCTTAGCGTAGGAAACTGAAGATTAGAAAGACAGCATTTAGCTATAAGTGAGTATGTACTGGACTCAGGATCTTAAAATACATGACTGAGGAAAGTCACAGAATAAGTCATAATCCACTTAATAAGCTTTAGATGTGAAAGGACAGCAGCAACAGGTAGAATATCTATAAAGTGATGCTCTATTTAAAGATAGATGACATATATAGTAAATTAAGAGAAAGTAACTCTCTTCCAGCATTTTTGTTCCCTTATGAAATAGAATTCAAAGATAGTTTGGCCCACTTAAAAAGATCCAGTAAAGATTATAGCAGTGTATGAAAGGGAGCAAATAAAAACCAGACACGCCTGGTAGTGGATTAAAGCCAAATGAATTTCATTTCATGAATTTCATAGCTGTAGTTCTAGGCCTTTCATAGATGTACATATTTCTTCTAGTTTTTTATTTTCCTCTAGAGTGAGCCAACCTAGTAAGCTAATACTCAGCCCTGTTCCCTCCTTCAGCTGGATCTTCCAAAGCTTGTGGAGTTTGTACCTGAAAGAGTTTGCCTAATCCACTTCTGCTGCTTTTCAAGGGACAGTGCTGACTTCACTGTCATAGAGGAGTCTATGTTCCTATCAGAAAACCAAATTGTTTCCTGGAGGCTGGCAGGAGTTTGAAAAGACCCACCCAATTCCTAACTATTGTGTTAAGGAAGCAGAGCCTCACACTTTTAACCTGAAGACAACCATAGGTTATCACCAACTGATGAGTAAATCTGGAATTAAGGAATTTAAACCACAGTTACATTGTCTTCTCAGCAGGAATTCTAGGAGAAGGGAGGTAAAACACATCTTACGAGAGGAGAGAAAATTACAATGTGTAACTATCTACTGTGCCCTGCCCAGACTTAGGAAGCATTACATCAGGTTATGAAGTACTGCATATGTACTTAATCTAGCCACTGGAATGTGAAACTGAATATAAAGCATGCTTGAGAAGAAGAGCTTCCTGACAGAAACATTAAAACAGTCTGGAGTAAGTACTGAATGTGTGAATGTTACTGGTTCTATATGTTTAGCAAAATTAATTTAAAACACATAGAGCACCCACACGATTTTTTCCAAGATGCTGGGGCACCATATGAGTATTCATTTATTCATCTTTAAATGGAACTAAATTCCCAGAAAGCAAATGTGTGAGATCTTGCTAGAGACAGCTTTAGTGTTCCTTCTAGTCCCTCACTTCATTTCCTCCAGGATACACTCTCACACTGGACCCTTTTCTGAAAAGCTGGAGTAACCACTTTGCTGAGTGATGATGGGAATCACTTTGAGTTTCAAGACTGCACTGATTTATAGTCAAGGATAAAGCCATGTCTGACAGCCCCAGGGACCAAGCAGAACACAGCTCATATACATAACAGTTCACGAAAATCTCTGGTAGCCATGTGTTACAAACCAACCACTGTGAAAAATAATAACAACAGAGTATGAAAGTTCAGTTATACGAGTATTTCCTTGTGTTAAAATCTATCGAAATAATACAAACCTTGTAATCCATGCGTCGAAATCTTATCAGAGGAAACTGAACTTTCCAGAACCTATTCCTCTAAGTTTGATTGCAAATACAGCAAAATAAGCACTCTTTTCTGACACGTTCAGATTATAAGCAGAATTGCAGAGACATGCAAATAATGCATCAGTTAAACTTACCATTTCCAACTTGAGAAGGACAAAGATGTGTAACAGGTATTTAAGCTGAACTATTTTACCAATCCCTACTCAAAAATCAATAGCAAATATGTATTCTGAATTGCTTTTTTAGAAAAAACAACGCTCCAGATCTAAGATGCTAATACAGCACAGCTGAGAAACAGTTACTTCTGCAAAAAAACAACATAGAGCAAGCATCCACAGGTCTAAGGTGATGAAATCCAGTCAGCTATTTGGAGCACAACCACTAGAAGCCTGTTTCTAGTATTAGTAAGCTTTTACGGTCAATACGAGTTTTCATAAGAAGCCAAGGTAAAGATTTTAAAACGGTGCTAATGTGTTAAGACAGTCAAGCGCCACTAAGATTTTCAGACACTGTCACCTTTTATAAACAGAGTTTTCTACGCAACATGACCACAAAGACCCTGTACAAACCTTTAAAAAACCAGAGGTGTTAACTAACTCGCAGCACCATTTTCGACGACCAGGGATCTCGCTTTGCAACTGATCATATCCTAGAGAATAGTAAAACAGAACTGGTAGATCCAAGGTTAGCAAACCATGATTAGTTCAGTAACATGTGAAGAGGAAATCATGCATAGAGGGAAATGCCAGAGAAAAAGCCTCGCATATATTTAGAGACGGATAACGTCATTTCTGTTTTAATGTTATAAAACTATGGGACACCCATAGCTTAACACAATGAAAGCTTGCCATTCAAATCCATCATAATAAAACCTTGATGTGACAGAGCTAGAGACATTGTGACACTTACTTTTAATGCTGCTGTCGTGGTTTAACCCCAGCCAGCAACTAAGCACCACGCAGCCGCTCACTCACTTTTCCCCCACACCCAGTGGGATGGGGGAGAAAAATCAGGAAAACAACTAAAACTCATGGGTTGAGATAAGAACAGTTTAATAGAACAGAAGAAACTAAAAATGATAATGATAACACTAATGAAATGACAACAGTAATAAGAAAAGGATTGGAATGTACAAGTGATGCACAATGCCATTGCTCACCACCCGCCAACCGACGTGCCCGTTAGTCCCCGAGCGGCGATCCCCCCCAGTTCCTAAAATGTCACATGGTATGGAATACCCCGTTGGCCACTTTGGGTCAGCTGCCCTGGCTGTGTCCCCTCCCAGCTTCTTGTGCCCCTCCAGCTTTCTTGCTGGCTGGGCATCAAAGGCTTAAAAACCTTGACTTTAGACTGAACCTTACTTAGCAACAACTGAAAACTTCAGTGCGTTATCAACATTCTTCTCATACCTAGCTCGAAAACACAGCACTGTACCAGCTACTAGGAAGACAATTAACTCTATCCCACCTGAAACCAGGACAACTGCATAGCTGAATCTGATAGCATCACAGAGAAGTAAAGAAGAGTGTCATACCAAAATACAACCTTCTCGGCAAGCCGCAAAGTAGAGCGGGGATCTCAGAGCTTGAGAGGCATCTAACCTATTTCAAGCCCATGAAACACAAAGGACGCAAATACACCGTAATGACACCGGATTATAAAAATAATGGTCTACAGGCATATAAAAAACTGTCACTTACAAGCAGCGGAAAACAAGTAATTTTCCATCACATTAGGTACTGAAGGGAAAGAAGAATTCAAGGAAAAACAATCTTGTCCTTTTCATATCATAATAATGTATTTTCAATTTACAGAAAAAAATCCCACACCTTTTATGCTTCAGGTCATTTGATGCTCTTTTTTGGTTTTGAGGGTCATTTCAATAAGGGTTTATGAAAAAAGTCTTCCCTGTTCAGTATGCTTGCCTGGGTATGTGTGCCTGGGGATTTCATGCAACGTGCGTGTGTGTAGATATGCAGTAGCCAGTATGTACAAAGATAGCTAACGAGTGGAATATAGAAATATAACAACATTTACTGAACTTATCAAGCTGCAGTCATGGCAAAATTATTGTGATTACACACTTCAGAGGGCTTCCTGTCTGCACCTCTGAACAGTTTCACCAGAATGCATGTGCTTCGCTATTGGGATTAGGAACCAAGCTTTATTTAACCCTTGCTTTTTATTCACACTCTCATTTCTGACAGTTTTCTCCTAAAGGAGTTCATTTTCTCTCTGAATCAGTCACCAGTAATCTTCCCCAGTCAACAAGGTCTCACTTTAAGCAGCCTTAAACAAAATATCTGGCAAACTCTCCAGATAAGGAAATTGAATAGAAATTAGTAAATAAACCAAACAACACATCCAGACTTACCATGAGAAAATCCTACTGAACTGCCAACCATTGAAGAATACTTGAATTTAATTAATGAATTTAATTGCTTGAATTATTTCACGCTTTTTAATCCCACTAGTAACAACTTCCAGCAAATCCTTTTGCCCAGCTAGCACATCCCAAATATTTACTATAACTTGGGCTGATCTCTCTGCTTATTACTAAAATTGCCTGTTCGTTCCTAGGGTAAGATTTTGTTTACGGTAATTTGTAACTTGGAAAAACACCTGTGTGGATGGAAATTCTCTTTGCCTGCTGTTTACCTCAGGATCTCCTTTTTATTTATATTTTTTTAAAGATCATCCAGAACAATTTTGTAATTTCTACTATAATGGCTACAGAAGCAGCGAGTCTTGCCTTTGCAAAAATTCTCTGATGACCTTCTTCTGAAAAGCTCTTGCAAACTCCATCTTGAAATTTGTGAGGGGGGACAGTATTTTGTTAGACAATTGTCTAAAAATCCACCTACGGTCGATGCTTATGAAGTCTCTCAGGTGGGCAGGGGCCAGGGGAGGGCTCTTGTCCAAACCCCTGCTCAAAACAGGGTCAGCTCTGAGGTCAGACCAGGCTGAACTGAGGCGTTAGAGCAAGACCATAAGTACAGGCTAATTTAGGTGTCCAACAGGAACACCTGGAACCCAATCTTTCAGGCCACCTAGATTTTTTTTTTTTTTAAATCTTCTGTATGTGTTTTCTATTAATTTTTATTACAATTGAATGCATTCTGGACTTTTGCAAATCACATTCCAAGGCTTCAAAGCCTGGCCACCTGCTAAAATCTTATTCTAAATGACCCAGTCAGCATCACACAGAAACGTGATGGAAGTGTGATGTGGCAGAGATAGGGATTTTAAAAAAAAAAATTATCATAAATGGTAGCATTGCACTGTCTTAGGCAACAGACTCTCCCTCCTTGTCCTATTGTCCTCTGTTTTGTTTACTACATCTGTGCTATTTCGGTATGCCCCGAGGCAGAGTTATTCCAAAGAGCAGTTGCCTTCTGACACAGCCTTGCCTGTACCCAGGGGAGGTCTGGAGCATGTACTGCGTAAGGCAGTGTCTTCCAGAGAAAGAACTTTGTGGTTAAGTGCTTCATTGCAATCTTAACTTCTAAATGATTTACCCCATAACTTTAGGAATAAACTTTTGAAGTAATTCTCTGGGTGTGCATCTGTGTGCACATGCGCATCATGGATATCCTCTTCTTCCAGTTATTTCTGTTTTTTTAAGAAAGTATTTCCCGGCAACCCCTTGTAATAGAATATAATAAGCTGTATGTTATCTCCTCTTGTGAAACCATATCAGGCAAGAAATAAAGGATTAGAACACCGCTTTGATGATTCATGCATCTTTCTATTCCATCACAGTTACTTTCCAGATCCTTTTTGTGCTTTCATTATTTTTACACTGGTAAGTAAGGATCCTCATAACAAGAAATCAGGCCAAGTATATGCAGGCCATCATAAATAAATATATGACACTGAATATGTAGATTTTGTTCCATATTCCACGGGGAATCCATTTGATCTGTAAATATAATCATGTGGTGAACAACATGATTTTTGACAGTTCAGAAAATTAAAATGGAAAGCCCATGTACTATGAAAAAGTCTATCAGGATAAAATAATAATCTCTTTTCTTTGCTCAAGTTTTTGCACGAATGAAATGCCTCCAGAGGTGCTGACAGGTACTGATAAGCATGGGGAAAGTGTAGGTGGTAGTTAATCCCTACCTTGATGGAGAGCATCTGCCCACTGGCCAGCAAGGAGCACGTGTTGGGTTTGATTTTGCTTTGTTTTTGTGCACAAGTTCATTAATCTGGTCTTATGTAATAAGTTGTCACATATTACTTCCTAAGGATTCTTTCCAGCCTTGAATACACTGCCTGCCTACACTCACGGGGTCACTGTAGGAAGACAGGTCCTACCTAAATGGAGGTTCTCTTGGTGTCTAGTAGTGCATTCCATGCTTCATGCCTGTGTTGGGTCTGGTTGAGATGGAGTTAATTCTCCCCATAGCAGCCCTTGCAGTGCTGTGCTCTGCAGTGGTAGCTGCTGTCTCTCCAACATTTTCACTCCCCTCAACAGCAGGCTAGAGCTGGGCAAGATCTTGGGAGGGGACATAGCCAGGACAGCTGACCCAAACTAACCAAACAGATATTCCATACCATATGACATCAGTTCAGTTATAAAAGCTAAGTAAAGGAAGATGGAAGGGGGGTGAGGTGGGGGGTGGGTGGTATTTTCATCTTCCGAAGCAACCACTACGCGTACTGAAGCCCTGCTTCCCAGGAAGTGGCCAGACAGCGCCTGCTGATGGGAAGTAGAGAATAACATCATTTATTTTTCTTTGCTTTCACACACACGTCCTTTTCTTGCATTTTATTAAACTGTCCTTATCTTGACCCACGAGCCTTTTGTTGTATTTTCTCTCTTCGGTCTAGCTGAGGAGGGGGAGCGATAGAGCGGCTTTGGTGGGCACCTGGCACCCAGCCAGGGTCAACCTACCACAATGTCATTGAAACAAAATCCCTTATCTGCCATTATGAGGTGAATATTTATTGCTCCTTGTTATCTAAGGGCATCTACTATTCTCAGCTCCAATGGTCTTCTTTATTTCTTTGCTCATACCATGAGATGCCTTCAAACCTCTCAACACTACAGTGTGGAAGAAAAGTTCAGTCCTGAGTGCCATGGATGATAAGAAAGAGTAAGCTTGGAAAACATAAGTGAAATGAAATAGCACTGTTTTCCTATGCAAAAGTAAAATGCAGGTCTTGAGCTCAGGAGATTTAGTTTTATGTTCCAAGTTAGACATCAAAATTCTCAAGAAAGTGCTTTTTTTTTTCCTGAAAAACTACTCAGTTTAGGAAAACATTGTTCTAACTATCTATGTGAATAATACAGAAGAAAAAGTAGTGCTTAGGGTATAGCAATTAGGAAAAGAATGTCCGGTTTTATTTGTTTTCTTCTTTTGACTTGCTTTTCATTGTTGAATTTTGATTCTCATTGAAAAATTAAACAATTATTTTCTTCAAAGTGCAGTGAGGGAGAAAAAAGGAAAAACCATTTCAGTCCTTTTTATAGATTACAGTCTTTTTTTATCAGTTTAAGAGTCGATAATGCGATAGGGGCCTATCTCATTCAGATCAAATCTGACTACCATCCATGGTAATGAGCAGATTCTTCTTTTTAATAGGATGTATACATTGGAACAGTCCATGGGATTAGGAAGTTTACTTTCAGACTTTTCTATACAGCATCTGCTGATGCCTTACCACCATTTTCTGCTGCTTTGTTTCTCCTTAATGAGTAATTTTCTTTTTATGTGTAAAATGTTTGCTTTAGTAAATGACAGCAAAATAGATATTATACTTAGGCAGATAAATTTGCATGATAATTTTGCAGACTCATACCAAATAATTAATAAGTAGCCGTGTCCAGAAATATTTTTCCATTTCTCTGTATTGACTGCTACAGGCTGTTTGCATGACTTTGTTGCTATGTAATTCCACCTCCTCAGCACAAATTTAAAGCTGCTGGTCTTGACTCATAGTAATATTGTGAGAAGAAAATCAAATTCCAGCTGCTTTCATCAATACAGGAGTATTTAAGGAAGGAATCCAACAGGAAATTACAGCTGATAAACAAACACCTTTGGCATACCGCTTATGGCTATGATAAAGAAACTGATTCTCAGGTGAGATGTGTAAGTGAAGTCATTAAAAAAAACCACAAAATTTATTGCTTTTTTTTCCTGTTTGTTATCAAAGTTTAAAAAATCCAAGCACTTTCTGCCTGCTAAATGGTGACTACATCAGCTTCCAGGCATGGTAATCAGCTTCAGAATATCTTTTAACTTTTTCCCAAGCAAAAATATTGACACTATCTGAAGTACATTTAATACCTAACAGTGACAACATGGGGTTTGTTTTTTTTTAATTTTAGGAAACATTTGAAGCTGATAAAAGTCATGGAAGGATATGATTATCAGGCTGAAATGCTTGCACACCACTCAGAACAGAGCTTATGATCTTTTTTCTCACACTGACCTTTCCTTTTTCTTATGGTAATGGCCACAAACCAACCCTTGCTAACAAGAGTAATAAAATCCGTTAATTTGAATAGCCTATTGTCTAACAAATAGGGTTCCTCCTATGCTTATCATTCACTCTGTAGGGATGGATTTTCAAAATAATACATGGAAAGTAAAGAGAAATTAATTTATTGTACTTCCATTAAAATCAGCAGGAGTCAAAAAGCTAATACCTTGGGCACTGCTTTGAAAATGCCAGGGTGAGAATCAATTGACTGGGCAGTACTGGTATCTGGCAAAGGATCTGGATTTCAAGGTTATTGAGACAGCATGAGTTCTCACAACACTAAATTACAATTGGTAATATCTGAGATCATCCAGTGCAATAGCCATCCCACAAAATTAACTTTCAGGATGATCCCCAATATATGTACTCTTTCCTCTGTGAACTGCCCTCGCCACTCAGCAATCAAACAGCTAAAATACATACCACTGTTATAGTCTCTGCAGTGGTCTTTGTGAGCCAGAATCAATTTATCAAATGGGATAAGTGTACAAAATTCTCTAGCTGATGAAAATTATTTCTGGATAATACCAGTACAGAGATATTTATTGCTAGTTATTCCTTTCTTTATCTGGGGAAAGAATAAATTGAAAATTAAGTCCCAGGAACCATTAGAGTGATTTCCAAGGAGGACTTACCCTTGCAAACTTTTGTTATGTGAAAAACTGCACATTACTTTTTGTGCGTGAGAGAGAAGGCTGCAGCAATCTGCACATGGTTGAATTTGGACACTGAAAACTGAGATGGTCTTACAGTTGTAAGGAGATTGCTCCTCCCTTGGGATACTCTCATTGCATATGCCAGCAAACACTATAATGCATGAGGAATATACAACAGTGAGCAACAATAAAGCTCTAGAGCACCTACAAAATACACCTTGCACAAGGTTTGAAAGCGCTATATACCAAAAGATAAAGAATGCATCTGGGTGAAGTTCTGCAAAATAAGGAGAATAATTATGCCCGGTCTGCCTGCCCCACAAAGAACTTAGCCTCTCTATTAGCTGTTTTAACATATTCATCATAGAAATGCTGGAATCTATGAAATATGTGGCTTAAACAGTCATTTTCTAGACTTTTCTCCCAGACAGAAAATCAGATATCTGTCTTGCACAGATGTTCTCCCCTAATTTATACAAGTCATGAATTTTTTAAATTGACTAGCAACAACCCATATTTGAGGAAGACTTAACTGGACAGTAGCATCTAATCAGTAGTAAATGCTAAAGCGTATGAAGATATGGGACTGGATTCAAAGTCCACATGAGTTTTTCTATTGATTTGAGAGAGGTCTGGATCAGCCTGAGAAACCAGAAGCAACCTAGGACTCATGAATAGAAAGTGACATTCAGATTACACAGCTCCTGGTAAAGTGCATGGAATGAAGTAAAAGAAAATCAACACCATGGAAAGTTGGAAAGGAAGGTAAAAAAAAAAAATCATCATCTACCAATAACTATGGTTTAAAAAATAGATGTATTTATATCACGTTCTCTTCTAACAAACGTTGAATGCAAAAATGAAAGCTGAACACTAAAACCAAAAAGATACCTCTGCTGAATCATGGTATGCCACAACTGCAACTGGTATCCTACCCTACACCAACAAATTTAAGAGTTTTGGTATATGTGTATTTTTCTAAGGAATTCTGTTGCAGAATTTTCTCCAAGTATAGTTATTTATTACTACAGGAAAGTCTAAACACATTTCCAATGATGACTATTAAGACAGCTTTGCATTTAATCGAGGAGTTTTGAAGATGAATACTTGTTACTTCTGTTACTGGTCTAATCCTGCATAAAATGTCCAGATAGACAGACCTTTGCAGTCCTGCTGAGACTCGCTGATTTCAGTGGTTTCTCTACAGACCGATTCTATAGATCATTATTACATAACAAATTCAGGTCTGTGCTCAGCAGAATATTTAAGAGCACACCTAAATCCATACTTACTCATCAGAGCAATCAACTTTAGGCATGTACTCAAGCCCCTCCAGAATCAATATGACTTAAATACTTTACTGACTATGGGTAGATATTTCAGTTGGGACATTGGCTGTATATGCCAGCACATCTCATTTCTCCTCTGTAGCTAGGAATATGGAATATTTATTGTGATTCATACTATTAAACTGTTGGATTTGGTTAAACAATTGTCAGATTATATTTGACCTAATATATTTATACTTCTACCTTCCAAAAATTTTGTTGGAAACTCAAGTCTAATACAGCATTTCTGTGACATTTTTCACAGGACTTCAGTATGACAAAGTTTGCTATTGCATTGCTGTGTTGGACAGATTTGCTAGAAACAAATGAAAAGATGAGCCATCTATTTTCACTGTCCACTTTAAAAGAAACACCAGCTCTCAAAATTCATTCAGACAAATGTACATGGAAATAATTTTAAAAATTCAATAAATTTTAAACAGGATTTTTTAACCTGATTCAGTAGTGACTTTCTCTGGTTTTAAACTAGAGTAACTGTTCTGAGAACAGCAGAACACCTGGGGCTGGAAATAGAGAACAATTAGGACTGTCAATTTGAAAGCATTTCCTATTACTAGCTAAATACTGAATTTAAAAAAGGTGATATCTCATTTTAATTTTTCACATGAGCACTTTTGAAAAGGTTGTTAGAAAAAGGTTACCCACAGAATATCTTTAAAGTAAGATATGTGCCTCCAAATCTAGAGGTTGAAAGAAGATATTAGTTCTGTTGCTAAGGGAAGTGGAAGATACATAAAATACCATGAAATTTATTTTGTGCTTTATAATATTTTTAATGCAATTGGTTTGCAGCCAGAGGATAAGGATGCTGCATCAGTTTGGGAAATAGAAAGACCTTTGGAAAGACAGATCAAAAAAATTGAAGAATTTATCAAAACAAATAATCCACAAACCACTAAAAATGAAAGAGTCTGAGTTTAATATGACTCTGTTATAAACAATAAAACTGCAATGCAAAGTAAAACAACTGTCCTTTCTTCAGAATAAGTGTCAAAAGCAATTAAATTCCTTTATGTAATCAGATAGCAGAATCTCTACAGAAATCAGTTGCATCAGTCACAGCACAAACCAAAGACCAGTTTCATCTTTTTTCAGGCTGAAAACTTCCCAATGAAACAGT
>VYZV01003954.1:181710-254604 GCA_013401275.1 Pandion haliaetus | reverse complement strand
ATAATTAAAAATAACATGCATAACTTTGTGATAGTCTCATAATATCTGATCTCCTGCTGTCTTTGTAATGAAGATTGCGGAGGACCACTGATGACTGATGTGGCATTTGGAGTGGTTTCTTTTAAACTATTTTCCAGGCTAACTTCCCCAACCAGCTCTTGTCAGATTCAAAGGTTCAAGCTGCCACAGCCAGGTAGCTATTTAATCGTGTGGTGACTGACAGGCAAAGTAATTACTGAAAGAAACCAGAGATCCATTGGGGAACATGCAGGAAATTTGCTCTGTGGATTTACCTCACAAACCCATTGGAGCTGCTGCTACATGATATGTTCTCCTGCATCATTTAACAAGAAAAGACTAAAATTTAGGCTAAAATGAGCCGGAAACTGCAGCAGGACGCAGTAGCATCATAGAACCATAACAGATGTGTCTTTGCAGCTTTCCCTGGTTATGCATGACTGCAGAACATTACGTTACGGAGAGATGCTGCAAACGGTCTGGATTTCGTGTAGCCACAGGGTGTGATTTTTGTTTTTGTCTTTGAAAGTTTAGAAATGCCTCTAAAAGCATCCTTGTATAATGGCTATAACCTGAAATGTGAAAATGCCATCTTTTTCACAACATTTGGCTTAAGTACTCTTTCTCAGTTTTTACAGGGTGCCTGTAATAGCTGAATTTAGTTGAACTACAAATAATGGGATATACACATTCCCTCCTACTCTCTTTGCCCAAAGACTCTGTAAGCAGACAACAGTTTCACTTAACAAAAGACAGTTGCCCTTTGACAGGCAACTGTGTGTGAGAAACTCTGTCCCTGTTCTAGCTTTCACTTGTCTCATATTTTTCAGCATAATAGATTAACAAGGACCTTATTTTTACATCCTGATCCACTGTCCACCTAAATAGGCAATAGAAAAGATCCCCCCCAGAAGCAGTTTACCTGTTTAAATGCAGGCAATTTCAGAGGTAACATCGCAGCAGAAGTTTGCCCTTTTTTCCCGAATATTTAGTAGATTAAATTCCAGGACCGTACAAAGTAGCAACAAGATAGTAAAGAAACAATGGCATATGCATTCTAATAAAAAAGTAAGTAGCATTAATACTGACACTGCTTTTCTGCTGTTGCCTGCACCTAGCCCGCAGACAGTCTGCATTCCTTGTTCCCCTTCTCCCTCTTCCCTACAAATACGTTTCTTCACATTTCCTGCAGCAGTTTTACATCATCTCCTTTGTGTTCACTCCTCCACACACTGGCAGAGAGAACTTTTGGAAATATTTTTTTGTGAAGATTCAGCAAATCTGAAAACCATCAGATAAATTGAGGAGATTAACACAGGCCCTCATGAACAGTCACCAAAAAAAAGTCAGAAAAAAAATTGCTCTTTGAGGGCAGCTCTTCATTTAGGATTTGGCATTTTATCTCCAGAAGAAGTAACATCATATCTTTCTATCTTCCTCTTTACACTTTTTCCTTCTCTTCCTGAACTTGTTCTCCCTTTTTTCCCATTTGCCCTTGTATGTCACAATACTATTCCTTTTTTCTTAAAGCTACCATTCATATTTTTATGTAAAAGCTATACACTTATTTTTTTTTAAAAGGACACTTCTGGCTAGAAAGCACTGAAATGTGAATTCGGTGATCTCAAAACCCATATGGCATATTAGAGAATATCTTATTTACTCTATTGCAAATCTTTGAAACTAGAAGACTGCTCTTGATTTACCGAGAGGATAATTTCCTGCACTTTTTATTGCTTCTTTCTCTTGAATTTCATATTTCATCCAGTATTTCTAATCACTATAAACTTTGTCATACTTTCTTTGTCTGTTCCTTGAGATTTCTTCCTTTCAGTCTCCCTCTTCATCCCTTACCTCTTGTTCTCCATCTGTAATAGCTTCCCTCCATTCTTCACTGGTCCATTTTCTCTCTTCTAAATATTGTCCAGCTTTTGGTTTTCGTTCGTTTGTTTGTTTTAAATTAAGCCTCTCATCTTTTAGTTCAAAGCTGTTTTGGCATTCTAGAGAGACCTGTTCTCTGAGAAGGTTGATTTTTGAAAATGTTGGTTCAGCTCAGGTGGTATATGGTAGCCCTGACAGACCCTTTAGATCAAGATGTGCTCAAGAGTTGAACTGCTGGAGACTGAAGATCTGATGCTCAGCAGGATATCTCACTGGAAGTCTGTTGAAGAAATATTATTTTTTAAGAAACAGCTCCTTTCAGCCCTTATTTAATATGATTCATTACTTTATTTGGAAGTTTTGTAGGAAATGAGTATTAAATGAAGTACAATATGAATTTGGTAGTAAGTTTTCCAGTGGGATATGGTTCAGGGCCTTAAAAGTGCAATAACACATGTGTGTATAGTAAAATATTTAAAATATGCAATGATTTTTTAAGAGTATATGCCCTGAATAGTAAAGACCTAATGTTTCAGAAGCATTTGTCTAGAATTAACACTTCCTTCTCTATTGGATGCATTGGCGTGGAACATGCAACACAGGAACTGATACCATTAAAATAACCAAATCCCACCAAATCAAATTAAATAATGGATTGTCAGGCAGCTAAAATCAGGATGCTGACTTTACCTGTCCCTTACGATCACCAAACTATTTATTTTATTTCTTTGTCAAAGAACTCCTTTTATCACTTAGATAAATTGGTGGGTAGGAAAATGGTCATTAGTAACGTGGGGCTAAGGTTAATGATGGAGATCAGAAAAAATGCCATCTTGAATCTACTCTTTTGATGGAAAGCAATACTGAATCAGTGGTGTCAGTAAGCTTAACTGCCCTTATTTGAAATTGCCAGTCAGGTAATTTATTTTCTTCTAGTTCATCCCTTTCTTATATTTTTCTTCCATGTCCCTGCCCACTTACTATGCTTCCCATAAGTTCATTATCACAAAATCACAGAACGGCTGGGGTTGGAAGGAGCCTCTGGAGTCTGTGTAGTCCAACATCCCTGCTCAAGCAGAGACACCTAGAGCAGGCTGCTCAGGACCATGTCCGGATGGGTTTTGAATATCTCTAAAGACAGAGACTCCACAAGCTCTCTGGGAAACCTGTGCCAGTGCTCAGTCACCCTCACGGTGAAAAATTGTTTTCTGATGTTCAGATGGCAGCTCCTGTGTTAAAGCGTGTGCCCATTGCCTCTGGTCCTGTCACTGGGCACCACTGAAATGAGCCTGGCTCTGTCTTCTTTATACAGTGCTGTCAGATATTTATACATTTTCATAAGGTCCCCTTGAGTCTTCTCTTTTCTAGGATAAACAGTTCCTGTTCTCTCAGCCTCTTCCTGCAACAGATGCTTCCGTACCTTAATCACCTTCATGGCTTCACTTTCTTACTGCTCTTTTTCCACTTTGCCTGTGTATCTCCTGTACTGGGAAGCCCAGGTCTGGACAGAGCACTCCAGATGTATCTCCCCAGGGCATAGCAGAGGGGAAGGATCACATCCTTTGACCTGTTCGCAACACTCTTCCTAACGGGTCCTAGGAGGCTGTTGGCTTTCTCTGCCACAAGAACACATTGCTTGTTCACGGTCAACTTTTTGTCCACTAGACCTGGCAAACCTTATTCTGCAAAGCGGCTTTCCAGCCAGACTCCAGCATGTACTGGTGCCTGGAATTATTCTTCCCCAGGTGCTGGATTTAGCATTTCCCTTTCTTGAACTTCATGAGAGTTCTGCTGTCCTATTTTTCCAGCCTGTAAAGGTGCCTCTGATTGGTGGCACACCTATCTATTGTAGCAACCCGTCCTCTTAGCCATGTGTCATCTACAGACTTGGCGAGGGAGCACTTTGCCCCATCACCCAGGTCATCGAGGAAGGTGCTAAACAGTATTGGCCCCAGGATCAACCCCTGGAGTACTCCACTAGTGACTCGCCTCCAGCTGGACTTCATGTTGCCCATCAAAACTCTTTAAGCCTGCCAGTTCAGCCTGTTGTCAGTCCACCTCACTCTCCACTTATCTAACCCAGACTTCTCAGGTTGTCTACCTTTTAAAAGTATAAGTTAGTTACACTGTCATGTAAAATGCTGCCATTAGGATTTTGGATTTCAAAGTTTATGTAATTTATGGGGAACCAGTTATATCAGATTTGTAAGGAGATGAGTTTCCTCTAAATTTGACCATGTTTCCTCACTTGATATATAATTCATATGACACATATACAGTTTGTCTTAAGCTATGATGCTTACAGAAGTGGCAACAAAGTAAGGTCTAGGCAGGGTATGACAGTATGAGCAGTCAGGCTGCGATCAAATTCTTTGACCTTCAGAACTTTAGATGAGAAGAGATGCAAAGTGACTAGGTGACCAGCGACAGCGATCAGAAAGCCAATACGTAGATTTGAAGCAATGTTTTTCACAACACAAAAAATAGACAAAAAAGCCAAAATCAACCTCCAAGAACATTTAAAGATATGTATTAATTTAAAAAACAAACAAAACCAATCAGATAAACACTGTGTCAATAGCTGTAGAGGCACATACATTTCTCAATTTTCAGAAGGTTCACACTATCCAGGAATGAAAAGTTTGTCATTCAGTAGAAACAATCTAATGACCTTGGATCTATCCTGAAGCACAAATGCATTTCCCCAACTGATTTTTGTTTTTAACATCTGACCTCAATTATTACTGGTTTTGGATAAATCAGTCCCTGTGTGGCCCATGTGATTCTCTGACCTCTTGATTAACTGACTACACAGAAGTAGCACTCTAAAAACCCAACACATATTAACTCAAAATTGTCTGTTTTCTGTTGGTTTAGTTTCATAATTTATAGCCGGTTCCAAACATAGTAAGCTATGTTACTCCTTCACAAACAAATTTCGGTAGGAATTGAGATCTTCAGTCATAAATGCTGTCAAATACTTTGAAAGCAAATGGTGAACCTGTCAGTTAAGCACACTCTGGAATCCTTTGCACTGCCAGAAATGTGCTTGAATAACAGATGTAACTGAAGTATTCAATATACGGAAGAGTTGTCAGAAATTCAGATAATTACAGCTGCAAGTTTCTACCGACTTTTGCCGTAGATAACTAAATAATGGGAGTATCCAAATTTGGCTTTTCATTGCAAGTACAAGAAAGTTTAAAAAAATGCTATGGATGCCACAGTAAATGAAGGCACAAAGCATTCATGTGTTAAAGGTCCACCCTTTTCTGTCTAAAGGAACACAGGAATTATTCTATTTTCTCAATGTGAATGTGGAGGCTTAGCCTCTGCCAGAGATTAAAGTTGCTGAAGAATTAAAACTAATCAAACGTATAATGGAGGTCTCATGTGAGCTAAATGAAAATAATATACTAGAAGAACTCAGTGATGTGTTTCATTAAATTGGTTGCATTAAGGACACACTTCACATTTGTTTAAACCCCGAGGTAACCCCATTTATTACTCTAGCTGGGAAAATTCTGTTGGTAGCGAGAGAGTGTGTTCTGTAGAAACTGTAATGCAAGCTGAATTTATAAGTTATTAAGCCAGTTAGCGAACCACCTGGCTGGCTGCAGTGAAAGGTGGCTGATGTGGGTAGGAAAGAGGAAGAGGAGATTGTCTGAGAGTATGCCAAGAAATAAATGAAATTTGGTAATGACTCAGTGAGAACACGTTCATATACCGACTGTGGAAGAAATAAGTAGAACACTGGCAGTAAAATCTCAATCTTCCAAATGCATGTGTTTTGGTCAATACATATTCCCAGAAAAAATAACTTGCACTTAATATGTCCTTCAATAAATACTATTCCCTGTGGTTACGTTAAATCCAGCAGCGATGTTTCATGAGCACCCACAAGAAAATGGAAGGAGACAGGAGCAAGACAAACCCAAGCCTGGACAGCTGAAGAAGGAAGGCACCTCAGTCCAAGAATGCAATCTCCAAGCCCCTTGCCCAGTTCATATCTGGTTTTCTAAGTGCTTTAGTTTCCAGTGACAAATTTTTAGAGGTGTTTGTTTAATATGTTGTTGCTTCTATTAGCACTAGTTTATTAGCCAGTGTCTATACCATATTTTGGGAGCAGGAACAGGGCCCGTGACACAGTGATCTAACCATTTGCCTACAGAACCATTCCATCTCTTCTTTCTTCACCACATCCACATTCCCCAGACCACTGGCCTGCTGGAGTGTAGGTCACGTATCAATAGACTATTAGTAGTTTCATGTGTTCAGTACCAGGATCTCAAAAGAAGGATGTGGCACTACTACGCCTTTCTCCTACACTTTATAAGAAAAGATGTCTTTTATGCATACTTCAAGTCAGCTTTTCAAGTTAGTGTGACTGCGTATTGGTAACCCTGAGAAAGATAACCTCAGGACTTCACAGAAAACTGTAAAAAAATAGCAAACCAAAAAAACCCAAACCCCTACATCAACAGGTAATTTTGCTTTTGGTCTCCAGCTGGCTTATGGCATGTTTTCAAATAGGCACTACTTTTGGTAAGTTAGTTCAGACTAAACATTTTTCATAGGTGAAGCTGGCACTGCAATCAGACTAGGGTAAGAACTAAAAGCTGAGAGAAATAGTGTTCTAAAGTCTCTCCTGTAACTTGAGAAAGCTCGTGTTTGAAAGCTCTTGGGTGACTTCAGGGCAAAATTAAAAGCAATCTGAGAGTGTTCGTGTGATAAGAAACATTAAGAAACATTTTTAAAAGGTGCTGCTGGTTGTCTTTAGCTGTTATTGGAAAATGGGAGGTGAGATCTGAGAACTGTCTGGGTGAAATTCCCTTCTCCAGATCTCTGGGTTAGAGCTGCAGTCAGCTCTCCTTCCACCCACATCCCGTAAGAGGCAATCTTAGTCTCTTGGAGGTGCTTCTAGAAATCCCAGACTTCAATACCTTTAGTGCTAGATTACTAAAGCCACTGAATAACGTATTTGTTTAGGCATGAGTCTGAACTTTAGACAATATTAAACTTTCTGCGTAGAATTAGCCAGTGTTCCCTCGGCAGTGTATTCCATCTTGTTGACTAGCTGTAGGTGCAGATGGACAGAGCTTCAGGATTTTCAGCAGCTTCTTGATCCATGGGTTGGCACTTCATCATCTATTTTAAGGCACCAATACTCCCCATGGTAGGTCACAGTATAGAATATGTGTGGTGTAGTACATAGTAAATGGGCAGTTGTCGATCAAAGTGTTGATGTCTACTTCTCAGGTGACCTGAGATACCCAAAGACAAGAATACGCACCGTGAGGTTTGGTGCAGTACAGAGGGAGAACTGCTACACTTGTTAGCTATGCTGTGCCTTGTAGAAATACTCAGCTGACGCCGGCAACAATAAAGCTGTGTCAGCACAACACCCATGTTAATAAACTCTAGTAATAAATCACATAAGAAATAGATTAAGCCAAACAAAACATAAAACAAGTAAAGAATGTAGTGTCAGTGCCAGGGCTGTAAGATATTCAAGCATTACATATTTCTTCTACTGGCCTTTTGCAATCATTGCAAGAACTGTCCACTTAATTCTGAAATCTTTGAGACCTCTGAGAATTAGAGCTTAACCCAGATCCCTTAAACTCAAGCTGAATTAAATTTTCAGGCACATAACTGTTTTAGGAACAAAAGTTAGCTGCAAAAAGAGAAAGGACAGATGTAGGACAGATTTTCATAGGACAGATTTCAGACAGAATTTCTTTAATAATTATGGGCACATGCCTCAAGGGAAGATAGACACATAAATGCTTTGGTTCATATAAACAACTTAGTACCTCCAACTTCTTGTCACTGCCTTCTCCTCATCTTATTTTCAGAGGGCATTTCCCCATGTGTTTTGCCAGTTTAAGTAGTTCCTCTGCTTAAGCAGTTTATATCACTATGTTCCTACTCAGTCAGCCATGTGTTTGTGTAAAGTGCGCAGCTGATGCTGGCTGCATTACTATGCTGTAACTTGCTGTGACAGACTTTTACTGTAAATACCCATTTTGTCTAAAAGCCAGAATATATCTCCAAATAATCCATTATAATCTGTTGTCACTTACTTCTGGGAAAAGAAGACTTCAGTTTGCAAACACACCTCAGCCTCAAAAGTGTTTAAAGTTACAAATTCAAAGCTATAGGAAGTAGTTACTGCACAACTGATAGAGTAGCACAAAAGCATAATTAACCTCAAAATCTGTACAATTTTGCTCAGGATTTAGCATGCAGTCAAAAAAGTAAGGTACAAAGTGAGAGGGTAAAACATGGCTGAGACCGATACCAAGCAGATTGTGCAATCCAACTCCTTCAGTCCACACCTCAGGAGAGCATTCCTTTCCTGAGACTTTTTTATGTTATAAGGAAAATATTTTCAGCCATTTATGATCTACTAGAAACATCAGAACTAAATTTCTGATTTTACTCATTTCCTCCTGTTCAGATGCTGGACAGGATCTGACTTGATAATGCATCAGCTAAACTCTCCTCCTCTTCATCCAGCAAATCCAAATAATGTATTTTGTGAATACCTCAACCCACTTTTGTCCCAGCCAACTCTTGAACTCTTCCTTTTACTGAAATCCCTACGAATCCTTCTCTTCATAAACATACAACTCCTGCACCTACCACATTATAATAAATAGAAAACGTGATAGATTTTGTGCGTGATGGAGGGGAATAGACAGAATTTCAACAGGTTCTCAAGGAAAAAATGGGCAAACCTACACGCTGTAGACTAATATTACACAACGAATTAATGCACGATTTAACTGTGCACTTAAATACAAAGCACTCTTCTACTTAAATATCAGTCCACCTCCAATGAATGGCAAACCCATTCGTTTCAATAAAAGCAAGAAAAAGTCAGTAGAGCATAGCAAAAAAGCAAGAAAAAAAGAAAAACAGCACACGCTTTGTAATAACACCTCAGCCAATTCAAACCAATTCTGTCTGGAAAAAGTTTGTGCAAAGTTCTCCTGAATTACATTTTCTATGACAAATTACACATTACAATTTTTGGTCTTTTAATTTTCAGAGTATTGCTTTTTCAAAATATTCCCCTTGTAAGATAATTAAGAAAGGCCAAAGAGTTACTCCACTTGCTGTATTTTTGCAAATAAAATTTACCTCATGCAGCAAATAAGAATTTGGCTGGAATTGAAAGCTTCAGATTGTTTGAATAATTAAAAAGAGAGAACTATACTATAAATTGTTTCCCAGCTAGCGTTAGCTGCTTGAAACAAAGAGAAGAAAACAAACAGAAAGTAATAATTTGCGGGGTGGAGGAGAATTTTTATTTCCCTGTGTGCTCTTGAGATACAGAGCAAAAGCAGGTTAATATTAATCAGAAAACCATTCTGTTCTTATGCCAACATTTTGATAGGGCCTCCATTACTGTGACTGCCTCACATATGTGGCCTTATTTTGCCTGCATAATCACACAGAAGCAAAAGTACAATACAAAATCCATATTCTTATCAGCTAGAAAATTTGATCCTCAGTTTAGATTAACTCACTGATATGGGGAAGGTGTCTGAGGTTGACTCAGTAATGTCACAGAGCGTAACGTTTTTAAAAACAAAGCAAACAGCGATACGTGAGAGACTTGTAAAATGAGTTTTATACACAAATGAGCAAGTAGCCTTCAAATCATAAGGAAACCAACTAAACCATTTTTCTGTTGACCACAGGAGCATTATAAAAGGTAATAGTAAAGAGGGGCCCCCAACTTCTGTAGCTTTAGGTGCTACACAGATCAATAAAATAATAATCTTTTCATTCACATTTGAAATGTATTAAGTTTAATATTTACTCCAGTATGCTTGTAAAGATAGGAAAAGTTTTTTCTTTCCTTGATGTAAAGAAATTACATATTGTTTGACTAGCCACTTCCTTAATTAGTATTTCAATTAGTTCATGTCCAGACATCACTGCCTTCTTCATCAGATATCCAAAACTCAAGGGCCCCAGGCATCTGAGATAAATCATGTCTTTGAACTTTTGCATTACAGGATATCAGGTTCTGGTACCTTTATCAGAGCAAAATGAAAAACAGCTTGCTCAGCCACGGCACATAAATCGTTGCTGTGATTGGGGCAAAACAATACAGATTTAACAATTTTTGTTCAGTACACTTGCATTTGAAAGTTTCGGGGTTCATAATGCGTGCTGCTTTATCCCCCTTGCTTCTACTCACCTGCTAGTTTCAGCTAAATCTATATTTTTATGGGGAATATTTTTTTCTATAAGTTTGATTTTAGAACTAAGGTAATTCCATATGTTTGCAAAGTTAGACAAACTGTCCAGGGAAAAAAAACCTCACTTCCATGAAAAGAAAGGTGTGGAAACAATGATTATGAATATTTGTGAATATTGTGCTTGTCAGGTTTTTTATTTTGATACATGTACTGTGTACCTAGAGATATGACTGCAACTCATTTTAATGAACCCAGCTTCAGTTATGTGCAATTTAGTGGATAAATCAGGTTTATATTAGCTGTTTACTATTAGATACTGAAAAAAAAAAATGATCCTGGCAACATAATATTCAGCACTGCCTGCAAAACTGCCCAAGATCCTGAATTCAATATTTAACGTGCACTGAATTCAATTCCATTTTGACAACCTGACAAGCAGGATCCAAGCTTATTTGCAAGCATGTCTATGTAAATGATAGTCACTTCTTCAGCTTGCAGCCAGTAGCCTATGGATTCCAGAAATATGGGGAGGAAAGTGGCCTGACTCAATGTGGTCTTCACACAGAAGTGTGAAAGCAATCACGCTTGGTGCCAAAATTCAACTATTATTCCTTTGTCACACAATGCGTTGTGAAGAGCCACTGACTGTAGGGTACAAACCAAGAACTGCCGGGCTCATCAAGCCCTCAGAAATCACCCGGTCCAGCTTCTGCAGTGACAGGATTAATTTGCCTGAGATATCCCCAGCAAATGACAATTTAATTTGTTTCCAAAATTTCCAATGAAGATTTCAGTACCTTTTTACAGTGATGTCATATAAGATAGTGCCTAAATCATTCAAAGGCTTCTGTTTCTCTCTGGATAATATCTAATTCTTCTTCCCTTCTCATCAAAGAATGAATTTAGACTTATTTGTCATGACCCAGAAAAGCCTACATTTTCTTTTTTTCTGTTACTTCATTAAACATTTAGTTTTCTAGAAACATTTTCTCATTGGTTTAAGAATATTTCAAGGCACTTGACGTACACTGATTTATCCAGAATTCCTCAAGGTGACTTTTCTACCCTTTTAGATTTATTTTTACTTTTTCAGCCCAGGGTTACCTCCTCTGTTCTTAGAGAAATTTTAAAGATCATCTTTGATAGTTCAAAGATTGCTTTGGTTAGTTTATTAGGCACATCCATCAGGCTGCCAAACATGCATGATTCTGTGTTCTCTCAATATTTTTTAAACTCTTCTTTCTGGACTTTGCCCTAAATTTCTACTCAATTTTTAAATTAACTTAGTGATTCTGGTCACAGTTCACTTCTCCTAGAAAGATTAAACCAAAAAGAAGGTTCTTCTTTGTATCATTCATCATTTTTGTTGTTACACATCTTTCCTTTCCTTTTGCTCCTTTCTTAGTTCCAATCTATTCTTAAAGTTTTTCTAATTACTTTTCATGTGTCTTGTTAATTGAAACACATTTTCTTCAGTCCTGATTTTATCCCTGCCTACTTGCACTCTTCCTTTATATGATCGTTAATTATGTTACATATGAGTTATGTAACCAGCTTTTCCTTACACTTATTTTATATGAATGATATCTGCAGTGTTACTTCTAAAATATTTATAATTTACACATTGCTGTAGAGTAGTTAAGCAGAGTGGAATTTCCTATCTCTGGTCTTGTAATGTGATGGTAACTCTCAGTTTTGCTTATTTTATTTTGGTTTTGATGAGTGGATGAACTCCTAAACTATATTTCTAATTAGACTATAACAGATCAGAGGTGGATAACTTCTAGGTTCTAAATAATCCTTTGCTTTAATCCAATGGTTTAAACCAAAATGACAAAATGGTGATTGCAAACCATAGTTTAAGGTGAAGTCTAGGAAAGGAAGAATGCTAGAAAGCTTGAGGAAGAGCTCGGTTCCTTTCATAGGACAGCACATGCTGAGACAGTCATAATGATTTCTTTGGTAAAACTGATGCATTTGTATAAAGATCAGGAGTGGCTATAGAAGTTGCTGAAATAGTATAAGTTGTCTGCTAGCAAAAGCATAGTAATACGAGCATTCAGTTTCTTAGGTGAACAAAGAATAGAATACAGTTATTAAAAATAGGAAAAAACCCTCCAAATAAAGCTACAAGGTCACGTTTAATAACAAACTTAAAGGAACATTGAGAGCGAAGGCTCAATGGTTATGAGAGCAAAACGAAAATACTGGCATAAGTTTTGCTCAAGTATTAGATTTGGTGTGATGGATTCTAAGGTAAGTTTAAAAGTCAGGAATAAAATTAGAGATCTGAAATTGGAAATTAGGGCCACATTCTACTCTCGGGCTTAAATGCATGACTCCTACGTACAGCCAAACAAATCAAAATGTGTCTCTTCATATTTGAATGGAAGCTATATCTGATATTACAGCACAGAAAAATGGCAAGATGCGCAAGAAAAGAGGAAGAAATGGCAATTCCTCTCCTCTCCTCTCCTCACAGTCACTTCAGCATGAAGGATAAGTGTAAAAGGTCCAAAGAGTTACATGTGTATAAACCCAAGACAATTCTTTGCAGTTGAATTCATGGTCATCCCTAAACTTAAAGTACTGAGGCCAAAAGACATATTTAAGAGTGAGAATTATAATAGTGCTGGTTTCAGAATTTCCAAACAGGAACACAGTTCAATCGCTACTTTTTTTCACAGTAACCTAGAGGTTTTGTTGACTGGGTTTTTTTTAAGGAAAAATACAAATTAACGAGGAACACGCACGAATATCTTCAATTAAGTTGTGTGCCAGCACCTTTCTGGCTATCTTCACAAATAGCGCATGGTCTGCAGTTAAGTTACCTTCCACACAACAACATCATAACGACAACTGTAAGTCGAAGAGAAAAAAGTTACTGAAAGTGGGGAGCATGGCGGGAAATGGACAAGAATGTTATCATTAACCGTCAACTAAATAATAAGACTATTTTACATCTTGTAAATCTCCAGATGCTTTTTGGTTGCTTGCACATGTTTACACAGGTGTGTTTATATGGACATGCCTACGCTAGTTTTAAACAGCAGTAGTAGATGCGCAGCTCCAGCAATAGGAGACTAAGCACAAGCTCTGAACTACACCCACCTCCCTTACACCCTCACAAAACACGGTCCCAGCTCCCCGGCTGCGCCAGGACAGCTACACGGCACGGGAGAGCCGAGCTCCTTGGTTCTGCCCTACAGCCGCCCGTGACCCCTCTCCATCCGCCTTCCCACACCCTTCCTGTACCTCGAGGAAAGCCTGGCTGAACTCCCTGGAGGTGAGAGTTCAAAGCTGGCTTTGGAGAATGATGATGAGTACGGCTGTAACTTTAGGGTTGCTTATGAATATGCTTGTTTGCAATCTTAGTTTGCGGCAGTATTGCCTCAGCCCATGACAGCCTCTAGCTCAAACTGCTTAAAGGGGAATAAAGGAAGTTCTGGAATCCTGTGAATAATTTGGCATATGTTGGGCAAGTCCATTTATTGTCCTTAAAGGAGCTTAGCAAAGCCACTGACAGGGCAGTAGTAGGAAACTGAAGAGGCTGCAAACGTAACTCCGATATTAAGCTAATTTGCGAAAGGACATCAAGATAAGGTCAAGTAAGTGTGTTTTGCTGAGTGTCCCTCTTAGCTAGGATATTAAAGTAAAAAAAATAGTTGCGTGAAGGGTTATAGCACAGATATGTTCAGAAAACTGATTGTAAAAGTGGTGGTGTGGTGAGTTTAAATTTGCCCCTAATGCGTATTTCCCACTAACAGCAAGCTTAGAAAAATCAACGAGAGATACCAAAGCTTTGTTATCTCAATCTTTCTTGTGATATAACTCCAACATTAAAGATCTGAAGACAAATTACGCTTTCTCCTGTGGTTATATTAACACCGTTTTCTTCTGCAGTTGGCCTCAGCATGTCCTAGGCTACACTCTTGTTTCTGGTGTATAACTGAATGGCCTTGTAAATTTAGGTACAATTCTACTGACGATACAGGTACTGGAAAAATTAGGACTTAACCAAATCCTTTCTAAATGTGAGGTAACAGCGATAAAAAAACAGGGGGGAAAAAAGTCTTTTTTCTCAGCAAGGTCCACAGCCATAACTTTTAATACAAACTAGAAGCTGAACTGATGGGTAAGAAAGAATAATGGTGTCTGCCATCCACATATATAGATTTTATTGGATGTATGTGCATGTTATATTTTTAGAAACATATTAATTTTTCTGTCAATCACAGATGTAGTATTTTTATTTATATTCCTCATTCTTTCTTCAAAAGATACAGGGCATCTAATTTATTATGAGATGGGGCATTCTACTTAATTTTTAAAAATTAGTAGATAACTATTTTGTTGAACTATCTTGTTAAAAATAGATTGTTCCAAGTCCAAGCTTATAATTATGAAAACAGGATTTCAGTGGATATTTTGAGAAATTATTTCCATTGCTTAGCTGTCATTGGTTTTGGCAAAACCTTTCTCTTAACACAAATGACAGTGTGCTGAAAACAACAAGAAGGCTTCCTTACAAGAGCAATGAAGGATTGTTGAACTCTGAAAGTAGAACAAGACATGCCCAGATTTTTGTTCCATTGTGCCTCAGTGTCAGAATCAAAACATTTTCTCTTTTGATTTTGATAATGAGCACATGTATACTGGTAAGTGCAGCCAGTCACACTTCTACTCTGCCCACATAGTGAGAGGTCCGGCTGTGTGAATCTAATTTGCTGTGTTTTCCTTTCCCTGAGCCAAGACGGCGATTTGCAGCGATGGCTATAGCCACGCAGCTGAAAAGGATGAGAGCAACAGTACGGAAACAATCCATTTCCCCAGCTGGAACTGAGGAGATTTAGTGCCCCAGTAATGCAGCTAAACAGTTTCTAGACTGAATCTGGCCAGTGTCCAGGAAGCTACAAGTAGCTTTATGAAAGCAGAATTCTGTTTTAGACTAACGCAGCTAAACTTAGGACTGGGATTCAGTTGGAGGGTAAGATACGTACATTTGTGCTAGGTGCCTACACTCCCATTCGAGTCAATAAAGAGCAGGGTCGTGATTTGGTTGAATGCATGTGTGTGCCCAGGGCCGTTCAAGATTACACAGGGTGTTCAGGAGAGCCAAACAAGGGTGGCAGAAATGAGGCAAGGGTCCCTTTCTGGACTAGTGGTCACAGGCCAGATGCAGTAACGTAGGTGTAATGGGTGGCCTTGAATGACACCAGACATTGAGATTTAGGCAAGAGGATCTCACCCCCAGTGTGCACAGCAAAGGGTGCCACAGCCAGCTCCCCTCAATCTTTATTTCTTCCTCTCTCTTGCTCATTCCCCTTCTCCTTCACCTTCTTTCCCTCTCTATCTCAGAGGAGCCAAATGGCTTCAGATATGGCAGTATGGAGCCATAGCTGAACCTCGCTTGTGCTCTCTAAATGAGTCAGAGGTGACAAAAATCAAACAGGTGTGTTAGTCTGTGGCGAGACCCATGGAGGAGTCATGCAATATCCTCGTGATTCCAGGTGTGTAAGCAGTATCTCTTTTTTTCAGGATAAATACCTGAATGTGGTAGGCTGACCTTGGCTGTCTGCCAGATGCCCACCCAGCTGCTCTATCACTCCCCTCCTCAACAGGGGAGAAGTTGGGGAGAAAATAAGATGGAAAAGCTGCTGAATTGAGATAAAGACAGGGAGATCACTTACCAGTTAGTGTCATAGGCAAAATAGACTTGACTTGGGGAAAATTAGCTTAATTTATTGCCAGTTAAAAAAAATAAAAAGAGTAGAATGGTGAGAAACAAAGACAAAAAGATCTTAAACCACCTTCCTCCTATCCCACCCTTCTTCCCAGGCTCAACTTCATTCCCCCATTCCTGACTCTTCTTCAGGATTCATTACTGTGCAATTTTTAGTCCTTTCACAATTAAGTACTTTAGTTTGCAGTTTGAAAGGTTGTCAATATGCCATTGAGAGAAACAAACATTGGAAGCAGTTAAGATGCTCTAGGAGCTTGAGTGCTTGATAGCGATTGCACAGACAGACATATATAGTTCTTTGTCCTGGTTTCAGCTGGGATAGAGTTAATTGTCTTCCTAGCAGCCGGTACAGTGCTAAGTTTTGAGCTAGGTATGAGAGGAATGTTGATAACGCACTGATGTTTTCAGTTGTTGCTCAGTAATGTTTAGTCTAAAGTCAAGGCTTTTCAGCCTTTGATGCCCAGCCAGCAAGAAAGCTGCAGGGGCACAAGAAGCTGGGAGGGAACACAGTCAGGGCAGCTGACCCAAAGTGACCAACGGAGTATTCCATACCATATGACGTTTTAGGAACTGCGGCGGGCGCGTTGCGGAGGAGGGACTTCCGGGTTGGTCGGTCGGCGGGTGGTGAGCAGTTGCGTTGTGCATCACTTGTGTATTCCAATCCTTTTATTATTATTATTGTAATCTCATTAGTGTTATCATTATTAGGTTTTTTTTTCTGTTCTATTAAACCGTTCTTATCTCAACCCACGAGTTTTACTTCTTTTCCCGATTTCCTCCCCCATCCCACTGGGTGTGGGGGGGGAGTGGGTGAACAGCTGCATGGTGTTTAGTTGTTGGCCGGGGTTAAACCACGACATTCTTGAATACTGAAATTTCAGCATTCTAGAAAGGGAATAAAGAATTTTAATTTCTTCCATGTAATAAGCAATGTAACAAAAGTATGTCATTCTTTGCAGAGTGGCAGATATTTCTGTGTCTTCATAATCTGCATGGATGCAAGGTTCTTCACTGAGAGTTAGGAATTCACCCAAGGTCTTGGCCACTGCAGTTGTCCTTTGGGTGCCTGATTTAGCTTGCAGATACACAAAAATTTGTACTCAGGAGCCCTAATGATCAAACAGCTGCAGAAGGTCAAGCACATGTATCACCCCTGCAAGAACAGCATTTGATTTACATTGTGTAAAAATTTCCTCATGCAGTGCTTTCTGGCAGAAAGTATCTCTCCAGCTCTTTTAAAATGTTTTTGCTCAAGCTACCTTCCTTCTGGGGACTTTTACACTGTATTTATGGAACACCTGAAGATAATCATCCTTTCCAGGAGAAGACAAACAGATCAATAAATCTTCAATTAAACCTTATCATCTTAAAAACATATAAAGGCATTTTTCAAAGCTTTCTCATGCCCATCTGATGGTATCTCATAGCCAGAAGTGTTCATCTGCTCCTCCTGATTATTCCTCACCTGAGGTCATAATCCTCTTTTTTGATATGATAATCATTTTCACAGCAACTAATTTTGATGCCAGAGACAGACCATGACTCGGGTTAGAGAAAAAGGGTCAGAAACAGTTGAATTTGCAAGAATTAAAAGCTAGAACTTGTTTTCATGTAAACACCTCTCTAATAAAAATGTAAAAAGGAAAGGTTTCTACCTTAACCTAAAACGGGACCTACTATTCCAAAATGCCTTTCAGCACCAATGAGCTTTTCAGGTTACATACCGATCAAAAGGTAGTGTTCCTTTCTTGTCAGAAAAAAATACCTGTAGAAAGTTAGATTCTCACTAGAATGAATGTATTTCAAAGAGCGTTGATTAAACCCCTCAGTAAATGCAGTTGAAAATAAAAGTATAATTACATATAACAGCAATATCAAGAATAATTTACATACACTGGTGGATATAGAAGATTTTCATCTTTTACACTTACACTGTACAGACATTTTCAAGTATGGGAAACACCTTGGTATGTGTGCCTATGGGGGACACTGACAGGATGCCATAAGTTTATAGTACGTTTTCTCTACTTTGACTCTAATTTTCAGGTGGCTTGCAGGTGTAACACTTGAGAAAGTAGAACCCTTGCCTGGTAAGTAGTTTTGCGATACCACAGAATTAGGAGTTTTCACAGCATATACAGCAACAGAAACATACTCATTCAAAACAGTACAAAATATAGTCATGGTTGTGTTTGTCTTGGATACGAAATCATATTTGAATTTACAGGAATGAAAGAGCTGATGAGATTGCAGCAGCTACTGTTTAAAGGAGTAACAATCAAGTTTCTATTGTAATCTGAGACAAAAGCGCTGCTTAATCAATGACCAATTCAAGCACAGTTGTTTATCAAACTGAAACAATAAATGATATTGTGGTTTTATATTCAGTGCCTAAGAAGTGATTCAGAAGGCAATTCTTTGCTTATCAAATCTAAAAGCAGCACACCATATTATACAAAATTTTGACTGACTCTCAGAACTAAATAAGGGATTGGCTGAATCAGTCTGGGTGTCAGGATGACACACAAGTTACTGTCTTTCTGGTAAAGATGGCTTCCTGACCATCAAAATGTAAAAAACTTCTCCCATCTAATAATTAGTGTGGGGTGGGACGGCGACACAAGGGAGGACAGTTAGGACAGGATTTTTGTTATTTACACCGTCCTCAGAGCATTTTTGTGTCGCTTGGAGTGATCAGAACTTACTGAGGGGCACCGGCACTAAGGGACATGTCATGGGGCATCGCTACAATTCCCCTCCCCGCGTTGAGCATTTCCAAAACATAGGCAACGTTGCCCAGCAGAACTGCGTCGCACGGAGGTTGAGCTGCACCAGGCAACCCCTCTCTGAGTTACTCTGTCACTGGGGGGGTGAGTAGAGGAGATACTTCAGCAGACGGTGTGCCCGGGAGGGAGCACTTCTTGCAGGTGACCGCGAGTCACTGCCCCAAGCTCGCAAAGCCCAGCGTACCACCTCACCGAGGGAGCGTCAGGACATGTCCGCATCGGTGTAGGGAGTTGCACATTTAATGAAAACTCTTGAATATTGTGGACTAGTGAGTGGGCAAAAAAAAAGAGTAATAATAATGAATCATGAGCACTTATTCAACTGACAACTGCGGCTTAGTTTCAATTATTTATAACACTTCATAATGTGCTAATAAATGTTCTGTAGTAGCATGTCTTGAAAATGTAATGAAGTCTTAGTAAAATAAAACTCATTACAGCATTCAGCTATTAATTCTGTGTTGAAGAAAGGAAAACATAATCTGTTCCTATGAACAATATGTTTCCCTTGTCTCATAAGTTTTTTGTCTATCTCAATTCTTTATCAACGTTGTTTCTGACTTTTCTGTTGAAAGTGTACTATATTTTCCTTACACTAAAGAAAATTCCATTTTACTTTTGCTGTGCCTATCAAAGCCTCTTTATCTGAAAGTGATAAAAATGAATTTATGACACCTTGGATTTAACTTTGTCTGCCCCTTCTTTATACCTGCTAGCTCTGCCCATTCCACTGAACTTTTTTCAATTTATGCTATCAATGAATTCAAAAGTAGTGTAGACTCAAATAGTTATACATGCGAGTGTGGAGTCAGAATTGAGTTTGTATAGGCACCATAAATCTAATTTCAAATTAGATTTCAAATTTCTAATTTTGAATGCATTTCAAATGCATTATACCAAGAGTCCCTCAGTTTGAATGTTCAAGTCAGGATTTACGCTGGGCTGCCCTGCCTCAGGGCACTGTCTTAATTTTCCAGCTATTTGCTGGGTCCCTGGATATAATCTGGGAAGAATTATAGAGTCAGTAAGAAAAAAGAAGCTCTTCAGAGAGCCACCCTAAAAAGCTTGAAGACAAAACAGGGAGCTGCCCAATTCAGCTGATAGGGAGCATCAAAGGGGAAGTGTTCTGCCCCCTTTAGCATGCCTTAGATTCTTTTGTCTGATCCAGATCCATGGCCTGAGGGTAAGTACCTATACCTATTCTTCTGGAGGACAAGGCCAAAGGTCATTTAATTCTTTAAAGCAAACAAACAATTGAGGTAAGAGGCAAGACAATGGCTAGACTTTCATGATACTTACCTTTACTCTGTCCACACTGACATACAGTAATACTTTATCACTTAGGTATACTAGTCATCAGTTTGTAGGAAATACTATCTGAGGTTAGGAAGTCCTGCAAGAACAATCTTCAGCACCATCCACTGTAAGTGATAAGAGCATTTGTCAACCTCTTATTCTCTTATATGTGCACACTAACAAAAATACTCCCTACTAATGCCACTTAACAGTCATGTTCTTTGTTGGATGAGAAAAAAACTGAAGATCATATTTTACTGAGATTCCCTATTGTGAGAGCAATACAAAAGGCTGCATAGAAAGATACATAGAACAGATAGATTCCTCTGTGGGTGGAGGCCCCTCCTCTTCCTTTGGACTACGCCAGTACACCTCGGCCAAATCTCAAGCCCATTATCTTTTGTAACTGGCTGGTGTGCATCTTTCTTATTCCTCTGCCATCTACTCATTGAAAGAACTGAAGCGATAGACCCTGCAGAAGGCTCTTCTGCCTCTTTTGTGTGAATACTACAGGCTAGTCTGAAATCTTAGAGTAGGATAATGAGATGTAGATTAGAGCCTTGGAATAACACAGAAACATGTTAACAAAGACTTTTTGTATGAGTAGAGCTTTTTTATCGAAAAGGTATCTTTTTTGTCCTGTTCAGGAACGTGTTAGTCATATCTTCCCAACAACAACTGAAGAAGTTTTTGTCAGCTTGGGAAATTTTAATACAACTATAGATTCTCTGTGCTTCAAAATAATGTATAATCAGTCAATATCATATTCTTAAATTATTTAGTAAATGCACAAAGATAGATCAGACATTTGATAATACCAGAACTCAGCAGTGGGTAAAATTGATTGAATGCACTTTAAGCATGAATAAAAGAGTTTATGATTTATTGACACTTTGTAGATTAATCTGAGGCCACATTGAGCAGTGAAGCAGAATAGTGAGCCTGTTACGCAGGAACTTTAAGAACACTCCTACAGCAAGGAAAAAGAATTAGATCACACTTTTTGACATGAAGTATTTTTGGCAGCTTTCAGTGATCTTGAAAGGTATCACCTGTAAACAATGGGGGGAAAGCCTGTGTTCTTTGTACCAGATCTTCTAACAATTCTGTTATTTCAAATGACAAAGAAAACATTGAAAAATCTCAAACAAACAAAAAATAAATCAAAGACAAAATAGTTCTGATTTAGAATGCTATACTACTAATTTATTTAAATAATTGCTAATTCATGCATTTCTTATGGATAACACGACTATCTCAGACTTACCAGTCCATTGCTTGTTTTGTATTTGATTGCTTGTTTTGTATTTTGTTAAATAATTTCAGGTTGATATGTAGCACTGAATTTTTGGATATTTGATATCAGGATTTGAATTTTGCAACTTGAGGATTCTTTTTTTCCCACCGTAAGCCACAGGTCTATTTTGCTTTCAGTGGACAATAATAAGAAGCTGGATTATTTTTCTGCTGTGGACACAAAAGGTGCTTAGACAACACTGACAGATTCTTTTGTCAGTTTCCAATGAATTTTAGATTTTAGCTTGTTTACTCAACTTGTGCTGGTCTGATAGAAAAATATACAAGATAAATCCCTTGTGACAAGTAACGTGGACATCAGGATCCTAAGGGCAGTCATGCAATAACAGCTGCTAAAAATGTTTGTGATAAATATACTTTTTATCTTCTCATAGTGGTCTTGTATGGGCAAGTGCTAAAGCACTTTTACTGTGCTGATAGTTAAACACAATCCTCACTGTGTGTGCGTATATATATATATTACCTAAGAACATGATATACAAAACAATATCTAGGGATTACACGCTTAAAATACAGAGTGGGAGTTTTCTACCTGGGGTGATTTATTCAGCATGTATGAAGAAACAGAATATCATGCCCAAAAGTCCAGACAACAAAACAGTAACCACTTATTTCCTCACTTCATTTTGTACAGATTATTAAGAAGGCTTGCAGGAGCCTTCTCTCTGGAAAGAAATATTGTACAAAATCCTAAATTATATTTCCTTCTACCAGGTCATCTGACAAATGACAACTTTCTTCAAGGATTTGGTGCTCTTCATTTGCATTAACAAGTGATACAAAGCAATGTAATTATTCAGTTTCCCTTACTGGAAGTGTTGAATGAGTTTTCATTGGGATAAAAAGAGGATATCACTAGCTGCTGCAAGATGATACAACAAAGTGATCTAACATACTGCTGTGTATATGGATGCTGTCTATGAAAGAAAAATGCAGTATGTTTGCAAAGACAGCAGTAAAAGTTGACAGGTTTTGAAAGTAATGTTTGAACACAAGAAAATTCAGAAGTTCAGAGAAGTTTTTATTTTACTCAGAAAGATTAGGAAGGATTCAGGCAAGAGAAAAAAAGACAGAAAACTTGAAAGGCAACACTTTAAAAAGTCAGAGAATCAATTAAACACAAAGAGGCTATTCCAAGTGAGAGAATGTTACAAATGAATCATTTGCTACTTACTGTGGAAAGAGAAAACAGGAGAAGAGGGAAAAAAAAACCCTACAAAGAAAAACACATACAATATGGCAAAGGAGTAAACAAAGCTGTAGAGTGAAGGCTGAATCAGAGCAAGTTAGTGGTAAGGGCTATATTCAGGTCTAGGATAAGGTCTCCTGCTTCTACTGGAGTGCATTTCACCACAATCCTCAAATTCTGATTCTGGCCTCTGGAAAAATGCCTTTTGTTGGGTTTGTAAATTGAGTGACTAACACTTGTTCTTGGATAGATGTCTTTTGGTTTTAGGGAATGGAGGATGAGAGAGGTCTTCACTGTTTTTCTTTTTTCTTATCATTTTTTGTAATATAAAATAACTATCATCAAGGGTAGTGTGGTGGTAAAATTGTTAGTATTTATGGTTTGACAGGTCTGGCTAAGAAGTTTATCCTAACCAAAAGAACATTCCTTTTAACTAATAGCTAACAGTCGGTGATTGTTTCCAACTCCCCACTTCTGAGCTAAGACAACACTGGGTGTGCCACTCCTATGGGCTCCACCAAGAACCACCTTTCCGTATTGTCACACTATTTACTGTTTGATTCCTTCTTAGAATTGTGGCAGTTAGCAAGCTACTTAAGAAGTCCATCCCAGGGATGGATATCTGGCTTGGTTAACATTGAAATGATTATTTTTCCTCACCTCTTTTTTTTCTGAAACACTATATAGTTTGGGTCTCTGCAATCACTCGGAAGAGAACAGGGGAGCAGAGGGGGAGGTGCAGTCAGAATGTTCTCGCACTATGCTCATAGTTAATAAAGCTTCTGTCTGACCTGTCCTAAATCAGTGACAAGTGGTGTCCCTCAGGGGTCCATATGGGGACCAGTACTGTTTAATATCTTCACCAATGACATAGAAAGTGGGTTTGAGCGCACCCTCAGCAAGTTTGTAGATGACACCAAGCCAAGTGATGCAGTTGACACACTGGAGGGAAGGGATGCCATCCAGAGGGACCTGGACAAGCTCTAGAGGGTGGCCCATGCAAACCTCATGAGGTTCAACAAGGCCAAATGCAAGGTCCTGCACCAAGGTCAGGGCAATCCCAAGCACAAAGAGAGGCTGGGCAGAGAATGGATTGAGAGCAGACCTGCAGACAAAGACTTAGGGGGTGTTGGTTGACGACAAGCTCAACAGGACCCAGTGATGTGCATTTGCAGCCCAGAAAGGCAACCATACCCTGAGCTACATCAAAGGAAGCGTGGCCAGCAGGTCGAGGGAGGGGATTCTGCCCTTCTCTCTGCTTCTTCTGAGACCCCACCTGCAGTACTGGGTTCAGCTCTGGGGTCCTCAGCAGAGGAAAGACATGGACCTGTTGGAGCGGGTCTAGAGGAGGGACACAAAAATGACCAGAGGGATGGAACAGGCTATGGAGACAGGCTGAGAGTGTTGGGCTTGTTCAGCCTGGAGAAGAGAAGGTTCCGGGAAGAACTTATTGTGGCCTTTCAGTACTTAAAGGGGGCTTATAAGAAAGATGGGGACAGACTCTTTAGTAGGGCCTGTTGTGATAGGACAAGTGGTAATGGTTTGAAACTAAAAGAGGGTAGATATAGAGTAGATGTAAGGAAGACATTTTTTACAATGAGGGTGGTGAAACACTGGCAGAGGTTCCCCAGAGAGGTGGTGGATGCCCCATCCCTGGAAACATTCCAGGTCAGGTTGGATGGGGCTCTGAGCAACTGATCGAGTTGAAGAGGTCCCTGCTCGTTGCAGTGGGGGTTGGACTAGATGACCTTTAAAGGTCCCTTCCAACCCAAACCATTCTACAATTCTACGAAATTGTATTTGTGTTATTACACACATGGAGACCCCAGATTCTCTGACAACAGAAATCATCTTGTTTGACTTCAGTGTTTGTGTCTAAAAGATGCTATCGGAAAATCTTAAAGAGGAAATGGGACGGGGTTCCTACCATTTTCTTGAGGCTATTTTAGTTATTTCAGCTAGACCTAATTCATATGATACCACAAATGAAGAGGAATAGGCATCGCAAAAAGTTGTTAAAATTAAATTAAATAGTTTGGTATTAAAACTGAACTAAGCAGTTTGAACATTACTTTTGTATGGGACTAAAATGGCAACATGACAGCATTGAATTGTCAGTACAGGACAGGGAGAATTCCACCGAATTATGGAATTATGATTTTTTAGGCAATCCTAAACAAGTTACCTCACGATCAGCAACTCAAAGTCAACGTTAGCCATAGTCATATGTGCCACAAACAAAGGCAGTATCAGCACTTGAAGTGACACATACCATGGTGATTAGGAGAGAATTCAGATTGCAAGATCATGGAATAGGATAATATTGGATTTTTTTTTTTTTTTTATTTAAGTGATAGAAAAAGAATCTCAGTAGTCATCAAGCATGACGAAATGAACTAATATTGAAAAGAATTCAGAAGACTATTCTGTACATCATTAATTCCTGTAGAGACAAGTTTCAGTGTCCTATCAATATCTATTCTTTTAAACATCTGATCCTTTTGAGGTAGAATTAATTAAACGTCTGAGCCCAGGGTGAGTTCAAGGAAAAGGAATGATTCATCCACCTTTACCATAAAAACTTAATGTAAGCTCGAGAAGTTTATAATCCAGTCAAGAAAACCCATATGCATGTGTTATAATGATTCAAAAAAACAATGCACTATTCATGGCTATCTTGGATGGGTAGCCAAACCATAGTCTAGGTGACTTTAAAGCTGTGAAAACTTTTTTGAACAGAAATTAAGGGTCCATATAAGGGTACATATTAAGGGTACATCTGAAGACATATTCATTCATTCAGTTTCCTTCCTAATTTGCACCCTTAGCCGGAGGGTATCTCATCAATAAAATAGGTAATTGTTTTGCACTAATTGTTAGAAGCAGTTGATTTTAATTTCGGTAACGTTCTTAAGTATCATGAACCTACAAACTCCACACAAATAAACAGCTCAATTAAAACTTCTTTATTCTTTATTTTTCTGTCATTACACTGAAGTCCTTTACTAACATCATAATTGTGTCATATACATCATGTTGGAGATTTTTTTCTCCTTTTAATGTTTTACTTACAAGCATTAACAAGTTTATAGATATCAGCCCCCAGTATTATGATACAGTTTTAATTTAGAAGCAGATGACCATTATTTCACTGTAAGTCTTTCTTGCAGATTTATGGAGTCATAAACCTGATGGTGCTTTAGGGATGCTTTCAAAAAAGAGCAGCAGGAACAACAAGGGAGGTGTTGGAAAGCAAAGTGTTGTTGGATACTCTAGAAGTTTTTCCAGTTTTGAGGGGAGAATCAGGACACCGGTGCAAGAGACTGATACTTCTGGGATATGGCCTATTGTGGGCGATATTAGTGCAAACTTTGCCAGTATTCCTTGCTGATGTACTGTTTTTATGACATACACTCTTCTTGTCGTTTCATGCCTGCCTTTGCTGTTGGCAAAGGCTAACAGTTGTGCCGTGGTTTTCTGATGCACTGAAAAGGCTCACTGGTGTTTGGGTTCACCGCAGGTGGCAGAAGGTTTGAAAACATTAGTCTGCAACCCATTTTGTCTCATAATAATAGCGAGAGGAAGGTGAATAAGGCATTGCTTATTTTCATTTAGGAATTGGGGGTTTTCTTGGTAGATTTTGCATTCTTATTTGCTGCAATAAGTTAGAATTCTGTCTGGACTCAATTACCTATTTAAAAATTATATTGGTCATGTATGTAGCTATGTGTTTAAATGATGCTGACGGGAGTTTATACCTCCTTTTCAAATATTCCCCCAATTCAGCAGCATAGAAGAGGATTACAAATGCAACATAAAATTGGAATTTGACGCTAATAATTTTTGTTTGATTTTGAGAGTGGTCATACTTACATCAGTAGCAAAAACATTATAAATCTTTTTCTACATTACTAGCATTATTCTATGATCATCTGTATTCTTATTTGATTACATAAAATGTACAGAAAGGACATCAGTCATTAACTCTGAAAAAAAATGCATTGCTAGGCACACTTTATGATTTTAGAAACGAGATAAAAGCTTTATGACTCAAAACAATCAAATGCCTTTCTTGTAGCCACAAGCATCATATTTACTTACAGGATTGTGACTACAAAAGCAAATCTCTTTTACAGGAAGCTAGGACAAAAGCTGTTGGAGAACTGGGCAGTAAATAGCCCTGAAATTGTTTTCTCTGCTTCATTTCAAAAGCTTCAGGTGAAGAACGTTTGACCTTTTACAAATGGAATGGTTTCCTGCAGGTGACGGCGTTGTACTGAGTGCTGCTGCTTATGTGCAGCTTGATGCAATCAGTATGAATGGTAAAACTCTTGCTGCTGGCACAGGCTCCTGCATAAGGAGGATTTCTAAACCAGTGACATTTGCTTGTTTCGGTCCCAGGAAAGGTGGAATATGTCTTTCTGCTTCTTCCATTCGGTTGTATTCCCAGAGTTTTTTGGCAGGGGGAGCAAATTAAATGGTGTGATTGTTCTATGTGACCCAGAAAGTGCAAAGGGGTCAAGGAGAGAACTGTCAAATGGAACAAAAAAGCTGCTCTCAAACTTGTGGTATCTGTAGTCAATTAGTTGTCACCTTTACATATTAATGAAATATGAAAGATATTTATATTAAGCCTTGTATTACAACTTATGAATATTTTAATGAATGCCATATAAGTTGTAGGCTAAATTTTGCTCCCACTGAGAACAATGGGAGTTTTTTACTATTAATCTCAAGAGAAGAAGACTTGACTTGACTTTACAGTCAATTTCACTGGAGAACCGCTCCACGCATCGTGCGGTACAGGTGGGGCCAGTGTGATCTGGTGTACGCTTTCCTTCGGCAGCCTGTACCTCCTTCAGTCTGCACCATCAGGCCTGGGAATCAAGCCAATAGAGGTGGTTTTTTACTCGAGGTCTGCCTTCCCTCAGGGAGGCTCAATGCTATTCCTCTTCCCCTCACTTTGCTAGATACTGTAAAAGTACTGTATACCTAACACACTCCATTTGTAGTTTAGAGCACTGAAGTAGTTTCAGCATTGTGAAGAATCCCTCGTGAAGTCTGGCACTTAACTTTTAAGTGCTGCTGTGCTTGGCATGAGTATAGACATTTATATATACATTTAAGAATTCTCTAGTGTGTATTATTGGCGAACATAGATATTCTATGCAATGACGTGTCACAAAAACAATATCCTCAGTTTAACTGTATTCCCATTCTTGTGCTTTAGGACCACCTTAGAGAGTTTCAGAAGTCCAAATGATAAGCTATTACTAAATGCCACTGATTGCACGTGAAATTGTAATTCTGATAAAATGGAAGAACGTAGTTACACCCCTTAACAAGTTGGAAAAGTACATTATTAGAAATTGCAATGGTTGAATAAGAAAAGTACTATAAAGACTTTTACACGTGAAAATTTCATTTAGAAGAATAAGTAAGTAAAAAAATTAGAGAGTAAGATAAAGTCTTACCTTTTCTAGTTCATGGGATCAGAACCTCAAGGCTGGGATATCTTTCTCATCTTTTCTTGGTTGCTTCCCTTAAGAATTAAGGCATGTGCATCCCAAGCGATCTTTTACCCCTTGCAAATTATAACCTGATATATCATGCAAGTCTTTTTTTATTGTAAGTGAATAAAGTTAGAAGACATATATTTAATCTGAGTTATTCTATTGATTCTTGGAAAAATAATGCATGTGTCTTTCAGAGAATATAACCCAGAAGTTACAAGGAAGGTTAGTTTTGGTTTTTTTGAAGCGAAGAATCTCTAGAGGATAGAACAAGCTTTTAAACAAAAATAGCAAATTAGAAAAAAGTTCATATATACTGTCTCTACAGTATTTTGTGTATAGAAAAATGCATACCAACCAGGTGTCTAGTGAGAAAGATTGTCACTGAAATGAAAATGTACTCTAAAATATCATGTACTCCAGTTTCATGCTAGTTCGAAATACAATGTAATTCCCTGGACAAATGTAATTATAATTAGAGCCATTCATTGTTGTTTTAATTAGCAGTAACAATGTTCCCCACTTTATGCTTTGACTACCTCCATAAGTTATGTCTGATGCATGAGCTATGACAATAAATATTAACATGGAGCTATCTGATAGACAGTCTTCTCAGCTTTCCTCTCAAATGGGGGAGTTAGAATAGGCACTTAGGAAAAATACTGTTCCCACGTAGTGAGCAAAAGCAATCTCCATGTAACTCTTAGAAACAATATTGTTACCACTACCAAATAGAACTAATAACTACCCAAAGAAAAGATGAACACTCTGGTGGTAGTTGTGTTTTTGAAGTGTTGAACGACATGATCATAGCTAAAATGCCTGGGTAGTGCGCTAGAGTCTCTACATTTCTTATTTAATTTAGCTTACTGTAAAAGTAGTTTTGCAGAAAAACATAATTATAATTACAACAGCATTATTACACCTCTGTGGTCAAAAGGCTTTCAGCATTTTCATTAAATACTTCTGGGTTTGTGGTTTTAAACTGGGCTACAACATGCACTCTGGTCATAATCTACCACATATAGGGGAAAAACCCCTTGAAATTGTAACCAAATAAAATCAAGAAAAACACGCAAGATTTCTTAGTTACAGAAGAAAAAAACCAGAAACATCCACAATTCTCTTGCCTTTTATAACCCTTTTGTAGTTCTTTCTCAGTAGTTGTCAAAAAACCCAATCAGAAATATCACCAAATAAATGGAAAATTGTATGGTCTTTATCCCACAAACTGATTTAAAGAGAAAGTCCAGGGTTAATATTCAGGGTTAAGTATAAGTCTGCTAATGGTAGTGAAACTTTTTGCCAATAACTTAGTAATGCAATTATTTCGTTCAGATCAGACAGTTTACATGACTGCAGTTAGTATGCAAATTTTATATGTTGTAATGTGCAAGAATGGTCTTACGTGCTCTAGTTGTACCTTCTTTTTACCAGGAAATACTATAGTAAGAAATTATACAGGAAAGAAATCGGGAAACAACAAAATCTTTATACATCATTGTCCTAACTCAAAACTGACTTTAAATCATAAAGTTTTTATTATTTATATCTGACATGTTTACTCCACTAACTAGTCATTCTACCTGCTCTTCCATATGTTGGAAATGTTCTCCTAGGCTTCAACATGGAAAGAATAACCATGAGTTTTAATATTTTTTACAGATCATTGGCATATCCTATAGGTCTATCCCATGCCAATCATATCCTATAGGATTTGCTAATTGTATAGGTTGCTATATTGGAATATTTTTAATAGACTGACACGCAGTTGATGCATATGCTGAACAACTTTAGAGCTATTACTCAAGCAGAAATAAAATCCTGCTGTTACAAATAATTTCTAAATAGGTCAAATAACATAATATTATATACTGGCAATTCTTTCACGTATATCTGCGAACAGAGATGTGAGGGATTGGTCTATACTTTTATCAGAAAAAGAAACCCTATGGCAATAACTATTGCCTTGCACAAAGCCTTAAGACCCCATGTATGTCTACATTCACCACAACTTTCTGACCCTTTTTTCCTAATCCTCTCTAGAGAGCGACTCTAGCAATTTCTAGCACATCAGCAACATTAATGTTAGCATTGACTTGGGCATGTGTGCCCAATTTACTTACAATTCCTACACCCCAGGAATCACAGAATCATACCTGGTGAGCTCTGCTTTTCTACCATCCTTGCTACGCTCAGGTTTTATATGATGATGAAATTTCTTTATTTATGTATAGCATACTCAGTGGGAATGGGCTGAAGACCTGCAAAGAGAAAACAGAGGACCTTACATCTGCCTTCTCAACAGTTTGAATATTTTCGTCTTTGAGACTTGTCTTTCTGTCTCTGAAAAGCACAGACACCAGCCTGGAACAAGGGCCGGACCCGAAGGCTTCTCTCTCGGCCATCATCATTATGACCTGGAGGATGCAGAGCCGTGAGGATATGGCCCTTTTCATGCTGCCTCTTTCTGTCTCTCTAACCCTGAGTTTTGGCTGGGCATGACACCAATCCAACAGGAACACCGAAAAGTGCCTCTTTCACGGTCTTAGCTGCTAGGCCAATCTTTATGAACAACAGGAGATTTGGGTTTGGAAAGCGAGTGCTGCAAATCTTAACCCGTTCAGAAGGAAGGCGTCTGACAGCTCTCCCAATTCTTAGGCAAGTATTGGTTAAACAAGTTTATTGTATAAAAAGAACCGCAAATCCCTGTCCTTCAAAACACTACCTAATCATTTCAACATAACATGGGGTGGATGTGTAATGGTGATAGGACTATGGGCTGTGAGTCCAGCAGGCTAGTGTGAGGTGTCTCATCCCCTCAACAAGGAATGGAAACAATACTCTCTTCAGGAACTTCCACATCTGTATTTCCTCCAGCTGTTAACTGCACTGCCTGGCCTGGTCTCCATACCTAAACCAAGTTCAACAGTAGTAGGCTACTCATCCTGAAACAACTACATTTCAGTAGGAGAGTGTAAAGATCCCACACCCAGCTGGAAATGGAATGAAAGGAAGTCAATAACTAGGCGGGGGTTGTGGAGAAGGAAAGGAGCAACGTATGGAAACTGTGGGACAGTGTAGAGCACTTGTACCTTCAAAGTGGGCAATTAAGAACTCCCACAGAGTATTCGGGCATTCAGTGTTGAAACTGTTCACAGGACAACTGGTGAAATACCGGAACTGAATTGAAATATTTAAATCCTAATTTGGACAAATAGGGTTTTTTTTTCTTAAAGTCATGCAGCAGATCGTCTCAGATCCTGTAATACCATGAAGAGTGATTGTAAAACTAATCACACTCAGCACGTCAGATTAAGAACAAATCTGTTTTCAGTTTGAGTTTGGTTTGGTACATTGGGGGTTTTTTTACCATTTCTTCTGGGGAAGGTGTTAATTTGAAAATTTTAATTGTCAATGTGGTTAGTTTGACTATTTGTTTAAATTAGTAACTACTTAAAGCCAGTCTATGTAACACTATTTTATATATGCTAGACATCTATTTTTGATATTTTTAAAATATCTGTTTCAGATCTTTTATTATTTGTTTTTCTTTTGATAGAATGCATCCTGATCATCCTCTTTCTATTCCTAAGAAACTTGTTTTAGGTTGTATTAGTACTGCTGTAGTCTAAATTCTAATTGGTAAATGCTTGCCAAGAAATTAATGTGAATAATGGTGTGAATTACCTTTTGTACCAAGATTTAAAGAAAAAACTGCAAGAGTTGGCATCATCTGTGGCTGCATTTGGTCTGGGCACATCAAATCTGAAAAATGACAGAGGAAAAAAATGAGCATAATTTACACAAAATGCATATAGAAACAGCCTATCAGTGGCTTGGCAGAAAAGGTTTTCTGCTTTAACTTTAAAAAAAAAAATAATCAGTTCTGATCAATTACCCCATCAAACTTCATCACTTCTTTCTAGTAGCAATCTGCAGAGAGCCTGCCTTGACAAATAAAAAATAGAATTAATAATTCATTCAATATTTAAAAAATATTTTCTTGTACTATTTTAGATTCATCTTTAGAGAAAATTCCAGAAACTTTAAAAATGTCACTTCTGAAGACATGCCATCAACCTTTAAAAAGCAATTTTGAAAGACTGTAACTTACTGTGCAACATCTGCTGCCATCAAAGGCTAACAATATTGTTATGTATCTTTTCTGGCACATAATTAAAATTTAAACATCACTATAGATATATAATTCAGTTTACTTCTTTCAACTTTATAATTAAAAAAAAAAATCCTTCTCAGAGGAATCTTGATTAAGTTTTTTACAGAAAATGAAGGATACATTTTGTTTACATCAAGGGTAAAAGAACAGTTTTTCAAATTACTATGTACAAACTTCTTCCTCTGTGCAGCATTTGAAAGCACCAGCTAAACTCCCCAAAAGAGAATCAGGAAGATTAGGCAGAAATGACTGGAATAGCCTCTAAGTGTTTTTCTTGAAGCAAATCTATAGTCACTCACTTTTTATTTTAGATCTTTTTCTTTGATACATACTTTGATTCCCATTCCCCAATGCCATTAAAAAAAGTAGTGCTGTTTTCAGTGACATATTGGCCTAGGATTTTAGTTTGCAAATTATATGTAAACATTGGAAAATTCTTTTTAGCTGCACTAGAGCTTCTTCTAAGATAAGCATTTAGATATTGTATTTGGTATTACTCAAGAGGGTGCAGGCAATCTGCATGGATTTGCTACTGCCTCTCAAAACAATATGAAGACACAAATTCAACTGCAAAAAGACAGTCACCTCCCTCCATGAACTTCTGACAAATTTCTTTATAATTTGGCTTTTCATCCCTCCTTTTTGAATACTTTGAATAAAATATGAAGGGAAAATACAGATTTCATTATTCAATTTGATTCGCCACTGTTAGATTTCAACTTTCTTCTGTGGCTTTTAGAACCTACAGTAGGAATGGTGGCCTGTTGTGCTCAAGTCACCTGAGATCTGTGTAATTTGGGAAATGAAGTTGTGCAGGGGAGAAGAAGGGATGCTGGAGCTCTACTTGGCCAATTAGAGCTTGTGATTGAATTATGGAGAAGATAGGTATATCCATAGGGTTGCATTTTTAGAAGTTACCGCTTCTGTATCTAAGTAAATAGGAAGTGAGACTAGGGAAAATATCTCCTCTTACATAGACATGTGGATTGCCACAGAAATCAAAGCTGGTTTTGCCAATATCTCTGCTGGTGTTGTATGACTAGATTACTTTTGAGAACTTTTTCACTAGGGTATTTGCTTATACAAAAACTGTATACTGGGTTTGGAGATGTTTTGTTGCAGAGATCCAGCTGTTTGCAGGCTTTCCCTTTAGCTCTACAAAATGGATATCCAGAGCCCATAAGTCATTTGTTGGACACATAGAGCATGTCCTGAAGGAAAAAATACTGATCTCGTCATTGCCTAAATCATGCAGACGCTTGGATTTACCATTCTGTTCCGTTTATGGTAACAGCAGGTTGGATCTGAGTTGTAAGGTTTGTGTGGGAATACAGGGATATGTCTGAGTTCTGATTTCCAGGTTTGGCAGATTTGCTTATTAATAAACATCTACAGAATATGGCAGTTTTCACCAACCTTTAAGAGCAATATGAATATAGGATTATTTTGTTATTGTTGTTGACTTTTGCTTAGCTGAAAGTTCACAATTTCTTTGTTTTGCATCTGAAATAAGGATACCTGAAGCCATAATTTATTCTAAGCACTTATTTGCATTAATAATTAAAGCCTTTTCTGCTGTGTAGCCAGGTGAGAAATGCTTGTCTGATTGAGTTTTTATATACTCTTTCAGATGAATTGGAGATCCAAATACTTAAGGACATAATACAAGTTTGTGTCAAGGGGGCTTTAAGTCTGTAAACTGTTGAATGAAGCATATACATCCCTACCTGGAAGATCCAGCAGCACTTATTCATTATCCCAGTGTATAATTATCACTTAGGATTTGAATGCTGAGAAAAACAAAAAAAACCACTAAAGGCATAGAGTACTATACGTATGTTCTTATGAGAAAGGTAGAGATTAGTTTTTCTGCTACGAAATGCTTAGAAAGGTTAAATGTTTTATGCATTCAAACATAGAGATGTCTCTGATATGTATTTCCCCTTCAAGAGGGAAATCTGCATTTAAAATTTGAACAGCTGCTAAACTGTCTGCTTCGTTAAAGCCTGATATACCCTCTGAGTTTGGTTCCTGCCATGTGCAGAAAGATGCTTGTAGAACCACATCCTTCCAAGTTGTTTTCCAAGGCAGGTATGCATGAGGTTTAAAACATGTATTTTGATTCTATTCTCTGAGGAGTTGAAATCTGTAAAAAAAAAATCTGATTTTAATCATCTCATGCACTATGCAGAGAAAAGTTATGCAATATATTTCAATTTTTAACAGTTTTTCCTAGGATATGCAATTTCCTTCTAGCCCCTGTTTATTACACTTTCAGAACTATTTTAGTCTATTCCATCACTGATTCTAATAATGTCTAGTACCACTTTAAATAGCAATCAGCTAAGTCATAAGTAATATTAAGTCACATATATACATTAAAGTTAGTCTTCAAAAAAGTATTAGAAACAGCTTTAAAGGAACATAATCAAGGTTAAGCAGCTCACGTTTTTGACAGCCCAAATCTGAAAAAAAATGTTCTGTTTTATTGGGGAGTATTTTAAAAACATAAAATACCGTTTGGAGAGGGAGAAGGGTCAACCTTGCAATGTCCCTGTAACGCTTCTCAGGTAGTTTACATTAACGACCCATGGCTAACAGACTTCCCAATAATCTTAAATAGGAAGCTTGGTTAACTTTCTGTTTCATTTTATAGTTTTCAGTTAAGCACCATTTCATTGGGTAAGATTATATTCTGGTACATATAAAATAGCTCTGCCAACGCTTCATAAGAGCAGTATCTTCATCTCATTTTGTATAATGGAAGGAGGCCTTCTTTGTTAATTACATGCAGCATGAAATGGACTAATCAAATTGAGTGCTGGATATTGGTCAGAAACCCCGAAGAAAATGCTGGGAAACCAGAGGATTCTTTTTTCCAGTATAGTTGGCAACATTAAAAGAAAATTCAAAGCTCTTTCTTTTCCATGTAGAACCTGCCATTCTCATGATCAGTTTGAATATTAATTAGCAAGAGGCTCTGTATTCTTTTCAGATTCCATATATATTTATCTTTGTAGTATGTGACAAAGGCCAAAATTTTGTAGCCACTTCTATTTTTACAGATTTTTCAACTCCATATACATTCATATGTAGAACTTTCAATGATTTAATTTTTATTGAAGAGAAACTGTTTATACTTTACTTATAAGTAATACAATAATATAATTAAGTAATTTAAAAGCAAATTTCTCAGTGAATGTTATTAAAACTATAGCTCAGAGCTCTCTGTAAAGTACTTTGAAATTTCTGAAATAAATTCAAGTGACATCTCGCTGTTGAAATGTGTAGATAAAAATAGAGGCCTTCAAAAAAAAAGAAAAGAGGCATTAAATGCTAAAACGATACAGCTATTTTCTCAAATGATAATGGGCATTTGCAGTGGGATGCATCTGAGAGAACTTCATTTGTCTAAACTTAAATAGTTAACCCAGATCACTGTCATCTACAGGAAGTAGTGACCTCGAGAACCACATAAGGAAAATATGCACCTTTCAAGGGCAAAACATTTCATGCAAGGGTTAGCATACAAGACAGGTTGAATGAACTGGAACTGGAACCATCTTTACCTCCATTAACTGTACGGATTTCTGTACAGTGACTAATTTACATTTAGACAACTAACCTTTAGATGTTCAAAACTAAATAAATTTCATCCTTATGTTCTGATACTGAACTTTAAAGAATGTTTTCCATGCATGATGTCATTTATTATGTAAGAGTGATGCAGAAGTGAGGTGATCCAGTCCTCTCAACCATTCAGAATGCTCTAGTCTCCTCTGATCTGCACCTATTTGGAGGTGCTCTAATGAACCAAATAATTTTGGAATGAGCTACCAGTCCGGAGATTTCAGGCATGTGGTTCTTGTGATATGAGGACTGAACTGTTCAAATTTCCTGTGCAAGCTCAGGAAGTAATCCCAGAAACATGATATTTACATACCAGCGTTTGGTATCTTTCTATTCTTATGCAGGTTCAGTCATTCAGACTAATAGGACTTTCATTCTGTCAGGTAAAGGACAAATGCAAATGGACCAACTACAAAAATTGTGTTTCTACCTTTTTGAATTGCATTTGCTCCTTATGCCGAATACTTGAGAGTGAATTGTGTGGTGGGCAAAGTCAACGTGACCTCTCCGTGCTTTGTGAATTTGCACTCATTAGAAGGAAAATGCCATGAAAAAAAAATTGCAAGAAAGATAAATAGAGAGAAACTCTCAATTTACTCTTCTTATCCCTTTCTCTCACTACTGTTTTTATCCTGATTGGCAGAACAGACAAAGAATACCCTTCAAAGCCATAAGCTGTTTCAGCAGATTTTCTTCCATGTGAGCAGGTGATATATCTTGACCGCAGACAGACACTAATCAGAAAATAAAAAAATAAAAAAGGAAAGAAAAAAGGAAGTTCAATGCCATTCTGTTCTTAGACCGGGCCCTAAGTGTTACTCTACAGGACTTATAGCTTTGTTTATAAAGTCTTGGCCAATGCTGGATCACAGAAGATGGCATCATAGAACTTCATTTCCCACAGATATGAGTCATTGCTCTTCTCTCTGCTATACCTGAGCAGAGCAGTCATTCCTCTAGTCTCAGGCCAATTAGATGGAATGCAGAGAGGAGAGTATGTGATTTCTACCAGTTTCTTCTCCCAGAGTGAAGAGAAAGCATATTTATCTTTCATGTTTGAAGATTAATTGCCAAGGGAAAGGATGAGAAAAGACATGTGCTTTTAAATTAAATTAGACTTTTGGCTCTTCATCTGAAATCTTAAAAAAAATCCCCAATGTTGGTAAGCAATTCTGCCGGCGCGGCGGAGGAACACTCTGGGTCGACTCAGTGTGAGTGATAAAGCGTAGTTCACTTTATAAGCCCGAATAGCGCTTATTTATACAGTTTAGGTCAACACGAGTTAACTTCTGATTGGTTTAAGCAACTAGATGCACACGGGTTAACTTCTGATTGGTTTAAGCAACTAGATACACACGGGTTAACTCCTGATTGGTTTATGATACTCTTCAAGGCCGCAGTGTCCTTGCTGTTTTACTGTTATCAGCCTGACTTGCAGTTTCAGCTCGGACTCACGGCCTAGTCTTGCTACTTATACTAAGTTCAGAACAGGCTCTGCTCGTACAACTGTTCTGTGGATTCATATCCTTGCTCTCTGAGCCATTCTCCAACACAATTCTTTATAAAACAGGGTAAGAAAACTATTATTTCACAGATTTTCTTAGTCTGCAAAAAGCAAATATGGAAAAATGCATATACAAAATTGAAACAGAATCTTACAGTCTGGGTGCCTTGTTCTCAAACCTGACCTAGTTATCATAAGCTTTCCTAAGAAAACATCCAACTCTCAGGGGAAGCCACACACTTCTGCAAAAGGTAAGTGATACTTCACAATGAAACAGATTGTTGAAGTTTATGAATTATTGTAAATTGTCTTTTTTTCCTTTCCTTTCCTTTCCTTTCCTTTCCTTTCCTTTCCTTTCCTTTCCTTTCTTCTTTTCCTTTTCTTTTCCTTTTCTTTCCTTTTCTTTCCTTTTCTCTTTTTGCTTCATTTTTATTTTCATATTGGGAAAGCAGAAATTGCTTAGAAGTGCAATAGGCTAAGGATATGTGCCATGATAGTTTCTTATTCATTAATTTCTGGATGATTTTTTCATGTAAAAATGTTTTGTCGTAGAATCACAGAATCAATGAATAGCTGAGGTTGGACAGGACCTCTGGAGATCATCTGGTCCTACCCCCCCTGCTCAAGCGGGGCCACCTAGAGCCAGTTGCCCAGGACTGTGTCCATCTGAGTTTGAGTATCTCCCTGGATGGAGACTCCACAACCTCTCTGGGAAACCAATTCCACTACATAGCTACCCTCAGTGAACGAGTGTTTCCTGATGTTCAGACAGCACCTCCTGTGTTTCCATTTGGGCCTATTGCCTCTGGTCCTGTCATTGGGCACCACTGAAAAGAGCCTGGCTCTGTCTTCTGAACATCCTCCCTTCAGGTATTTACATACCTTGATGAGATCCTACCCAACCTTCCCTTTTCTAGACTGAACGGTCCCAGATCCCTGTCTTTTCTCACGAGAGGTGCTCCCGTCCCTTAATTGTTCTTGTGGCCCTTCGGTGAGCTCTCTCCAGTCTGTCCATATCTCTTTTGTACTGGGGAGCCCAGAACTGGACATGGTAGTCCAGGTGTGACCTCGGCTGAATAGGGGGGGAAGGATCCCTTCCCTCCGTGTGCTGGTGACACTCCTCCTAATGCAGCTGAGGATACATTTAACCTTCTTTGCAGGAAGGGTGCATTGCTGGCTCACGGTTAACTTGATGTCCACCAGGATGGCCAAATCCTTTTCTGCCAAGCTGCTTTGCAGCTGGTCAGCTCCCAGTATATACTTGTTTATGGGGTTGCTCCTCCTGAGGTGCAGGACTTTGCACTTCACCTTGTTGAACGTCATGAAATTCCTGTCGAAGAATTTCTCCAGCCTGTCGAGGTCCCTCTGGATGGCAGCATGACCCTCTGGCGTATCAGCCACTCCTCCCACTTACATGTCATCTGCAAACTTGTTGAGGGTACCCTTTGCCCCATCAGCCAGATCATTAATGAAAATGTTAAAGAGGATTGAACCCATATTGTCCTCTGCGGTGCACTGGTAGCTAGTGGCCTCCAACTCAACTTTGTGCCGCTGATCACCACCCTCTGAGCCTGGCCGCTCACAGAGTTTTCAGTCACCTCACTGCCTGCTCATCCAGTGCAGATTTCATCAGCTTCTCCATAAGGATCTTGCAGGAGACAGTTTTGAAAGCCTTACCAAAGTCTAGGTAGACAATAAACTGTCATTTCTTTTACATAGTGTTTCTTCCCATGTTAACATGTATCAAACAAAATTAATTTTATGGCCTGGGCTGGTTGACAAGCAAGGTCAAGGAAAACAGGGTCTGTTGGAAGACATAGATTTGATAGTAAATTAGACAATTTTTAAATTATGTTTCTATAAAGACTGCAAGAGACAGGAGGACCTTATGTTTGCCTTGTAGCAGAAATTGTGTCCTAGACCTCATATTTCATTGGTGAGTCCTAAATACGCTTAGATGTGAGATAAATGCTGCTTATCTTAGAAAGTGTTTGTTCAAGGTATGAACAGAAGTGGAACTGTAGCTGTACAGGCAATACGACTGATGAGAAATGTCTTGAACTGTGATCCCAAATCCTACTGCAGTTAATTATCTGCTTTTGAAGCTCTGAGTCTCACCAGAAAGAAATTAGGCATTATAGCACTTAGGCATTAGATGTCAAGGGGCTACCCTGGAGTCACTTCAAGGCCCAGACAGATAAAATATTGTACTCTAATTTAACACAAGACAAACTGGCACAAATGTATTATGAGAAGTAAAAAATGCAAGTAATTTTTTTCTAATGTATAGCTCTCCATATGACAACTAGTATGTATAAATTGCCAGATAAAGCATTATTTCCACAACTTGAAGCTCTTTCTTTTCTAAAGATAAGTATGTTTAAAGTTTACTGCTTAATTCCTTTTGTTAAACAGACAATAATGTAAAATCCTGTGTCTATATTTAACATATTCCTAAAACTTGTTAATTGACCTGGAAAACATAGGAATGACATAAAATAATTTTGCATTATTAAACTCTGTTACGTTCTAACTTTCCTATCAGTTCTACTGTGAAATGACAGACAATTACAGCTTTAAGTTAACACTTCATAAATACATATATATTCTGGAAATATCTTCATCTATATTGAAGTCTGAAGTAATCTATAAAAAAGGCTCACTTTTTAATATTGTTCTTGTCTTTTTTCTCTAACTAGCGTTAAATAAACTCTAATTTGCCAGGAAATGCTAAAATGTATACATATCATTAGAACTAGCTACTGGATTAGAAATAGTAATTCATAATTTTGACTCTCGAATTTATACAGAACATCTATGTACACATTTCTTTCTGGAGACAATGAGATTTGACGATGTTTCTCCTGACAAAATGACACGGATATTTGTTTATTGTTATCTTGTGTACCTCCTTTTCCTGTAGCTGTACTAAGTGCACAAATACAGTAAGATAAGAAATACTGACCATCTTAATGACATAATAAAAACCACCAAGCTTTTGTTCTCAGGGTTCTTCAATATGATTATGCTTTCAACAGTACTGGTAACGTACCCAAAGATAATTTTTTTTTTTTCCTTATTAGTGGCACCTTTGGGGAACATTAATCTCTGAATAATTGAGAAACACTGGCTAAGCTGTTAGTTTTAAATGACACATTAGTAGCTGTCATTTAAATTGATAGTTAGAGCTGTAATTGAGAGTAACGGTCAGAAGGTAACTACTCTGTCGTTGAATTTTTACTGCTTTATTAAATTACTGATCTGATGCAACTCTGCACCTGGCTGTGGTATATAATCATAAGCTATCAGAATCTTTTTAGCACATAAGGGCAGAAATTGTGATTTTAATCCTTTCTATCACAAAGCTTCATATTCTGGTTTGTTTTGTTTCTGCTGCCCAATTCTGGATGGATACATGGATGGATATTCTTTCTTTCAGTTTATCTATTGGTCATCATGTCTGTACAATTTGCTGTATGACCTTCAATGTGGGACTCCCTCAATTGCTTTGGCCTTGCAAAGAATCAATAATAATTTCTTACACAGAAGGCAAATAGAAAATATTCTATATGGAAAACCTTCCATATTGTGGCACACAGCTCAGTGCTTTTAAACTTTTTTTTTGGACTGGTGTCTTGCAGAGACAAGTACATAACTGAATGTCCTGGTTTCGGCTGGGCGAGAGTTAATTTTCTTCCCAGTAGCTGGTACAGTGCTGTGGTTTGGGTTCAGTAGAGAAGAATGCTGATAACACACTGATGGTTTCAGGTGTTGCTCAGTAGGGTTTAGACCAAGTCAAGGACTCTTCAGCTTCTCACGCCCAGCCAGCAAGAAGGCTGGAGGGGCACAAGGAGTTGGGAGGGGACACAGCCAGGGCAGCTGACCCCAGCTGGCCAACGGGGTATTCCATACTGTGTGACGTCATGCCCAGTATATAAACTGGGGGGCAGTGGGGGTGGGGGGATTGCTGCTCGGGGACTAACTGGGCGTCAGTTGGCAGTTGGTGAACAAGTGCATTGTGCATCACTTGCATATTCTAATCCTTTTATTGTTGCTATTGTCATTTAATTAGTGTTATCATTATCACTATTAGTTTCTTCTATCAAACTGTTCTTATCTCAACCCATGGGTTTTACTTTTTTTCCCGATTCTCTCCCTCATCCCAGTGGGTGTGGGGGGAAGAGAGTGAGAGGCTGCATGGTGCTTAGTTGCTGGCTGGGGTTAAACCGCGACACTGAATGATTTGAATTAATTATTATACTCATGTAAATGTTATGCAAAATGGAGGAAAAGACACTTATTCCTTAAATTCTGCATTGTTTCCATATGACATTAAAAATGACCACTCTTGAACAGCTCATCATATTTGCTCTTTTTACTATCTATCTATGAACATAAATCTTAAAACTGCTGTTTGTTCTGCTATATTTGTAGAGACATTTATAGTGAACATTCTGTCAAAATTTGGTATTTGACCACTGTGAGTGCTGACATTTGAATGTTTTCACTAAAATACTCAGATTGACTTCAGACCTGCATTTTATAAACAGAAGCAGCTGTAGAAATTGCTAGGTTACTGAACTGACTGAAAACATGGGTGCTGCCAACTGGTTTTAGCAGTAATGGTCTCAGCTCTCTGCTCATTAATGTACAACTAATTGTTGCTTGGTAGGAGTAGAAAGGGCAGTAAAATTTTGTTTAATACTCGAGCATAACTTTAACATTAAATGTGTGCTTCATAGCCTTCATTTCAAATTTGGTTTTGTCTGGGCTTCTATTCCCTTTTTAGGACATTTAGTCATATAGTGCCAGATTTTCAGATCGCCCTACTAAATTTGTAATTAATGTGACAATTAACAAAGATATGCCTAATATTGAGTTTCAAATTAAAGGCAGCAATGTAATGTAGTAAGGCTTACCAGATCGGCTATTTGCACATTATTTGCACATTATTTGCACAGTGGGCTTTCCGCACCTGAATAAATCTGGATCCTTTTCTTTTCCCCCTTTGAGTCCTTTGGGTTTATACAAGAATAAAACGTGTGCAAGTCAGGGAAGATTTAGCTCAATAATCTCTGAAATAAGTGGTATAACACAGGGGATGGTTTAAAGCTCTATCTGACAAAGCGTCTTAAAATTATTATTTGTATTTATATAATGTACTAGAAGGAACCATCAAACAAGACCTTTCCTATTCAGTGCATTAATTGCTAGGGCATGGTCCCATGCCCTGGGGCTCCAGAATTAATGTATCACGATTGCTTCACATTAATTTCAGTAACTGTGGAATTTGAAATCATAATTAAACCATTTTTATGCTAATTCTGTTAACCAGTGCAGTAATCAAGTGTGTATCTCTGAGGGAGAACCATGTTGTCATTTTCTAACATACAGGAGCTGAATATCAAAACACAGTTTTCCTCTATCACATCAAATTAATTATTTCAGAAGGGAATGTATGCTAGATGGTTTCAAGAGGAGCCATTTTTGGTTTTGTGACCATAAGCTTTCTTCTGTGTAAGTACCGAAACTAATAGTGTGGCTGAATGTGGGTATGCAAAGTGGACTGGAATCTATTTTGCATGAAGTGTCTCTTGGTCCTTCCAGGGGTTTTTGTGAAGACTGAGTTGATCTCAAAGAAGATATTGTCCTCTCTGTCTGCTGAGGAGGTCATAGCCCAAGGAATGACTGAAGGTGCTCAGGAGGCTGGCATTTTGTGGCCCTATTTTTTCTGCTTGTGCCTCACTGGTACCAGTGTTCATGTATATTCTGCTTCCAGTCACCTCAGCGATCCTTCCCACTTGTGCTGCGGGGCCACACGTTCCAGCCCCTGCTCAGCACCGCACCTCTCTTTCCTGGTCCAGCAGTGACCCTTCAAAGGGGAGGCTGAACTAGATGACCTTCCAACCAACATTTCTGTGGTTGTATCACTTTCTTTTCTTGGGATTAGCAAGGCACTGACAATTTTAGTTGATTTCTAATGAAAAGGGACAAAAACTCCTTCTATCAAAAGATACCTGAGTCTGATGAGATTACATTCGGTTTTAAGTCATAGACCAGACTCTTCAAGATATTATGGTCATATTTTGCAAATATTTCAAGAGAAGAATGTTATTTTGACCCCTTTCCTGCTTCCAGAATGGAAATGTGAGATGTCACTGTGTCACGAGCTGCAGCGTATAAGCGATTTTCATTTTGAGTACAGTTTGAGGCATGCTCTCTGCCGTTGTCAATATGATTCCATTCAGTAGGAATGGAAAAGGTGAGTAACTTGTGTTTTGCAAATGCTTTGATCAGAGTTCTCTAAGAATAGCTGTGGAGTGGTTTTAGATTAGTTCCCTCGTCCGTCAGGATACCAAGATGCTGTGATTTCTTCCTCCTTGTACACTGCGTGCTGCTGTGAAAAGGCGCAACTCGGGGTCCACAGCCTTGGCCACTTTTGTGGACAAACATTTAAACAGTAGGACTGGTGAAGTGAGTGTGCTCCTAGCTATTCCTAATTTTTAAATGAATATTCTGGGATAGTGTCATGATGTCCCTGTCCTTTGCCTCTCCGCTAACAGAGACTCTGTTCACTCTTCCTATTCAGTTTGATGTACTCAGTATGCTACATCACTCTTCAGAGTTCTGGGCAACATCTAGAACATATTAAAAACTCATCTACGTATTGTTAAGACACATATCATATCTGAAGTTCTTTTAATATGAAATGTACCTTGACTGTTCTCTTTTAATCTGAAGTGATACCTTAAGGTCATATGGTACTGTGATGGTGACTGTCAGGGAAGAATTTGAAATAAATTAATAATATATAAATATCTCCTGACAACTTACATTTTATGACTGGCAGCCTGGACTCTAAACACAAGTCCTACTAGCTGTTCTAGAATTATCCAAGGTAATGCAAAAGGAATATATTAAGTTGAAAGAAGTGTTGGCTCAGCTGTCATTAATGTGTAGAAATATTTTCTGTTACATCATTTATTCATGGACTGCTAAGGCAATCCATCTTGGCTCTGCAAAAATACTAGTAACTTGGATATAAAAGTTGCTGCTTTTCTTTATTTTGAATGATTCTCTTGACTTTCCAAAATAATTTTGGCAAAGGAATGCAAATACTATGTTAACATAGCACAGGCCTTGTAACTGCAAGATATCACAGAAGCTTGCATTTATTACCAGCTGTACACTCACCATTTTCTCCTGAATGTTGTTTTCGTAATGGACAGACACTGAGAAAACCTATCTTGCACACTTTAATGGGACATGACAGTAGCAGTTAAGCCTACGTAGGAGTAATTATCTCTACCCAGCATCACACTCAAGTTCGTCCTTTGAATTGCAGCTAATCCGATAGCCATTCTGTTAATTTGTGGCAATATAGGTCTACCTCAGCCAAGCCATCTATGCGGTTGAAATTATTTGGCGGTATTCCACTTTATATTACAGTTCAGCTTAGTACTGCATAGCATCCTGATTTTAAAAAAAACCCAAACAAACCAACTACACAAACCTGAACTGTATAGCACCAATAGGATATTGGGAAGGCTGATTGAGAAAAGAATTTTTTTAACAGGGGTTTGCCCTCAAGATAGATTGTTTATATTTAAGTTCTGTTGGGACTGATAAAAGACCCATTGCTAGCCAGTATTTTCAACAATCATCTGAAATAATGAAAAATATGAAACAACTTCTGGTAAACATAAGCAAGTGGCATAAAAAATGGAGGAATGATAAATAGTAATGGAAAAAGAGCTGATACACAGAGTGATATGAACCATTTGGTAGCTGATTAAGGTGTATTTTAACATTGCCATATGTGCAGGAACATATCTAGGAACAACAGTTCATAGGATATACGGGCTGTGACCAAATAACTCGGCATGTGTTCTCAGCATAAGGCTTTGTTGAAAATTAAGGATAGGTACAATAATTTCAAATAAAAATAGAATATTGGGGTTCAAGAATAAAGGGTGCCTTTACTGCTATATATGAGTGCAGCTAATATCAGAGCAGTACACACGTTGTCAGACGCATCCATTCTAAAAAGGATGCTAAAACCCAGAAAATTTCGTCAAAAAAAGAGGAACAGTCATACTTTAGAAATGTTGAAAAGGTCTTAAAGCCTGATACTTTCAAAATTCAGTTTGTCTGGGTCTGAGAGAAGCTGGAGAAGGAGATGACCAGATTACGTGGTGCATGTACCTTTACAAAAGAAAAGGCCAGGTTCTGAAATGTTAGCAGTCTGAGAGGAAAAGGCATAACAAGAACCAAATTCCAGCAGCTGAAGCCAGAACAAGTGAAATTTGAAATTAAGAAACATGCTTTGAATAGTGAGGTAGCAAAGCTGCTTATACAAAATACCAGGTTAAGCGGTGAAGTCTCCATTTCTTGTCTTCAAATCAAAGATTTGCCTTTCTGGGAAGAAAAGTTTTGATCAAATTCTGCTCACAAGAGTGAAGCCTAATGACCCATAAATCTTTCTGGCTCTACACATTATCAATATGAATCTGTGGGAACTATGCAAGTAAACATGATCAGACAGATGGCTGTACCAGTGTTTAATATCATGGAGAGACTTACATCTCTCCACAAAAAGAAAGGTATAGAATCATGATGGAGACAGGACAGCTGTTAGTCCCTCATTGCCGACGTGGCCAAAAAATTAAGAGCATAAAACATGAGTGTATGAAGTATAACAACACTGTCTTGTTACAGTGTCAGACTAATGTTCTGCCTATGCAAAGAGGTGGCTGCAGCAACACGTGGACTTCCCCAGAATAAATGGAAGCCATTTGGGCGGTCCATTGATTTATCATTTGTGGTTGGTAAATGTTAGTCAAGTCTGATCCTTTTAAAGGTCATCAGCAGTGAGAGGTCCTCAGATTATCATACTATTCCCTGTCCAAATACGCTACAAGTGACTGCAGCTCTGTTGGAAACTTCCCACTGAACACATTGTTCTCTGTCTCCTATCCTGCATATGGCATACATAATTAGAAAGGGGTTTGGATGACTAAGGAGTTGGTAAATCTCACACAGATGGATTTAGGTACCATATTCTGCTACCGTGTTTGTCGCAGGACCGTGACAGATTTTAGTCAGGGATAGTTATGCAATAGAAAGTGTGCCGTATGTCTGATTATACTGTAAGAATAGTCCAGAGCAAGAAAAAAAGATGCCATCCTGAAAATCCTTCTGTTCGGTTTCCACCTAACGTGTAAGCTGGACAAGTGCCTTTCTGTTTGACGTGAAACTACTGATGCCTGTAGCACTACCAATTTACCACGACTGTCCCAGACAAACATCCTAATCACGTGCTTTTTGCCCAAAGTTGATTTCGAAAGCCAGGAAATCAATACTTCCACCTAACTCCCATAATGGAATAAAGGTGCTCATGATATGCATAGCACACATCGAGACATTTCAAGATGTACCAATGACTTTTTTGGAAAGCACAGCTAGCAGTGGCATTGATGGATATGAGTTCTGTACTGCTCCTGCTGATGTGACTTAATTTTCCAGCAAAGCATGCAAATGTTATGGCACCTGTGAGAGAAGGATGGCAAGTTCTTCCAGTCACTTTTACTCAACATTTCTGTATATTAATCACTGAATAATAAACAGTGGGGAACAATTCCTGGAGCAGAGACAGGAATGTAGAATTCCCTTCTCCAGGTTGGTTGTCCCAGTAACAGGGACCTTTGTCAGTCCTTTGACTTATGAATCTACCGCTGCTCCTCAGCAGTATAACTTCAACACGAAAGATGAAAATTAACCAGTCTAGTATTCAGGGCTTGTTCTCGAGAGATGCAAAGTATTTGATTGCCCTTAATATGAAGAAAGGACAAAATGCGTGCCTCCGTGGGTGGGTACTCTTCTCCTACAGGTTATTTTATAAAAGATGCATGACCCTACACAACAGCTACATTTTAAAAGAAAATATATTCAACCCTGTCTTGCTACCTCTCAGCATCTATGACTCTTCAGGTCTGGGATAAAGTGACAAAGCTAAAAGGAAATGGAAAAAAACCCAACCCTATACCTTGCACTATATGCAAGAAGAAATTGAAGGAAAGTAATTGTTTTCACACCCCTTCCCAAATTCTCCTTTTTAGTTCTTTCCATTGACACGCTTCCTTTAAAAAAATTGTGCTGTTCAAGGAAAATGAAATCATAGTTGAGCATCACTAAGAACTGATCCATCATGAGATGAAATCTAAGTATGTTGTCACAAGCCAGTTATGGTCCATAGCAAGAGGCAGCTTAACTAGCTGACAAATGACAAGTCTGCTGTGTTTTTTTGCTGGTCCTATTTTTTTCTCTGCTTCTCTTAAGAGATTTATGAAGAACATGGTCCTCTGTAGGACATTCCTTACTGTCATCTGTTAGTACTGAAGTTTTGACAGTGGTGCTGAGTTATGCAGGTACTCTGGGAGCCCATAATTCAGAATATATCTAGATGTTTCTTCCTCTTCCCAGCACAGGTTGCTGCTAAGATGACTGAATTATCAATATATTTTAATTAACAATGCATCACCTTTCTTTGGATTCATACCAGAGAGGTTTCATGGTACCTCTCTGTAGCTACATTATTATTGTTGGGTTTTTTTTGTCATGTCCTTATTAGCTTCTTTCAGTTGAGAAATCCTTTTCCTCACCTGTGCTTATGGTATGTGCCATTTCCAAAGCACATGTTACTGGAAAATACTTTCAATAAAGCAGAGTGTTTAACATGACAAAGCTATAAATGATGTAAGTTTAACCCCTGATTATCTTCACTGACCACATTCTCTGTGCCTTACTCTCTGTTCTCTGTTCTATGATGTGAAGTGAAAGGAGTGTGCAAGAACTAGACAACACATTAATGGGGGAACAATTATCACCAAAGAACTACCTGCAAAGCTCAACTACAATGCTAACTAGTCTCGTTGCCTAAAATTTGATGCCTTGAAGAATTAGCTGCACTAGTCTGAAGCAGGTTATTGGCATACATTAAAGAAAAATATAGCCGTCAAAAATTCATGGCTACAGAAAACAGCTTAATCATGAAATGTGCATTTTGAAGAAAATTAGGATGTATGCAGCCATGCTGCAGAACACCACAAAGGTCTCAAACCATCACTGTCCTTTGGTTCAAAGTGAATCCCCTTTGATGATTGGACTTGAGTTTTCAGACTATAGTGCAACTCACCGCATTTCCGTTCTACTTCCATCCCATGAGAAAAGTTTAAATATGCAAACAAAACCATAAAGCACATGAAACAATATCAGCATTTCACAAAAGCTCTGTTTATTGCATTTCCAGGGGTTTTATTCATGAACTCCACTCTAATCATGTTAGTATCAAGGTTTATTATTTTTACTGATAACAGTGTTATTAATCTAATTACTGAGGAACAGTAATTACCTAGTGACTTTCTGTATTAGCAAAATAATGTTAATTTGTAGGACTGATACAATGCTAAATTTAAAAACGCATAACAAGTAGGCTTTAGGTACATATATGAATAGTATTCATTCTCAGGCTTACTTTTACCATTTCAGCACGGTTTTGTACAAGACATCCTTTCATTTCTTTGGACTCAAAAATCTAATGATTTTAAGAGGCATTGAAGTGGGTCTCATAGATTGTTCTCTTCTTATCCCTATATATAGATTGTAGATTGAATTCAGAACTGTAGATTGCCAAAAAATGCTGTGTGAAAGCTAAAAGGTTCTACATCAGTAAGCCATTATTAAGAGAATGAGTAGGTGGAGAAAAGGCAGATATGCAGGACTACAGAGAGCTTGTGGCCAAATGAGGCAGGTGTTGCAGTTAGAGAAGTAGAAGGATGCTAAGTAAGATATAATTGGCATTACTTACCTTGAACCCACAAACGGCATAACAGGAAACAGAGTATAAGCATATATAGCACAGTAAAGATTCTAAGAGTAAACTGGGCCTAAATATATAAATGACACATAACCCAAGAGGGGTAAATGAGGACTTCTGTCTCCATTGCACAGTGAAGATCAAAACATGTTCAAGTAGTAAAATCTGCAAGACAAAAAAAAGGATGTAGAGCAAGCAGGAGAGAGTTCTAGTAGAATCAGAGTACTCTTGCAGAGTGAGTGGGGTAGAACCCAAAACAAGTCCTTATCTGAAAAATATGATCAACTTTGCTGGAAGCAGTTGAGATCCTCACCCTTCCTTTGGGGAAGGTGAAGGAACTGAAAAACACCAACAATGAAAGAGCTAAAAAGGGGAAGAAAGAAGTCACCCACTTCCGTACTGGTCTCCTTCACTGAAGAGCACTCTAGCCTGGCCACCTCAGCCTTGAGGACTATGGCCATGACCTTTACTGCCAATTACAGCACCAGCTCTGATTACTGTTCCGCACGTGGCTCTGAATGCACAGCATTAGTACTGTATACTGACGGTGAGTTTAGGGCAAGATTGTTACGCACCAGTTATCTGACTACGTAGTGATAATGACAGGTAATGAGTAAGAACTAAACCTTGGCAGCAAGTGTGGTGTTGATGACCGTCAGTGTCCTGGTTTCAGCTGGGATAGAGTTGGTCATGTCATATGGTATGGAATACTCCGTTGGTCACTCTGGGTCAGCTGCCCTGACTGTTCCCTCCCAGCTTCTTGTGCCCCTGCAGCTTTCTCGCTGGCTGGACATCAAAGGCTGAAAAGCCTTGACTTTAGACTGAACATTACTTAGCAACAACTGAAAACATCAGTGCGTTATCAACATTCTTCTCATACCTAGCTCAAAACTTAGCACTGTACCAGCTGCTAGGAAGACAATTAGCTCTATCCCAGCTGAAACCAGGACAGTCAGTCTTGTAAAGTGCTGCTCTGAAGTTTGAAACTGGCCAGATTTATTGATCTTTTAATGCTTCCATGACAAGGATCTTGAATTTCCTGGGGTTTTTGGTATGTATAGCCATACATTTAGTTGCCAGAAGGGTTTTGCAGAAGGTCTGAGGCGAAATTACTGATGTGTCTTGTCACTCCTGCACAGCCAGTAAAAAAAAAGGACCTAAACCAAATAAACTAGGCAGCTGACTAAAGCCAAACAAGTGCATTCTAGAAGTGGCTTCCCCTCAGCTAAAACACATACCATGACAACTAGGTTTTCTTCAAATTAAACTTTCTTCTTGTTCTGAAGGACAACATAAAAGATGTGATGGCAACTGGATGAAGGCAGAGGAATTTATACAAATCTAGGTGATGGAAGCACCAGAAAAGCTGACAGGCTGGGGAGGAGCTGCAACATGATCACCAAGGGAAAAAACAGGGAACACTCATGAGAGAGAAGTGGAAATGGCTAAAATCAGGGATCAGGTTCAGTCTAAACTCTTAAAAGAAATGCTGCATTTCTGCCACTAGAATCTGAAGAAGAAAGAGACGGAGAAAACGCTTTCTTGTGGGTCAAGATAAAGACGGGGGGATCACTTACCAATTACTGTCACGGGCAAAACAGACTCAACTTGGGAAAAATTAATTTTGTTTATTGCTGATTAAAATAGATCTGTGTAGTGAGGAAAAAAAAAAGGCAAAAATTAAAACAACACTTCAACAACTTTTCCTCCTCTCTGTTTCCCAGGCTCAGCTTCACTCCTTCACTCCTGACTCTTGAGTGGTGCCAGGGGCTGAGGGGAAAATATGGTCAGAACCTGGTGGTTTCTCTCTGCCACGGCTTTTCTCTCACACGTTTCCCCTGCTCCAGCATGGGCTCTTCATGAGCCACCGTTCCCTCAGAAGGTATCCCCCTGCTCCAGCATGGGATCCTCCATGGGCTGCAGGGGAATCTCTGCTCCGGCGCCTGGAGCACCTCCTCCCCCTCCTTCTGCACTGACCTCGCTCACTCCTTTTGGTTCCCTCCTCCTCTCTCTGGCGGGTGTTTTGCCCTTTCTTAACTGCATTTTCCCAGAGGCGCCACCATCTTGGCCGAGGGGCTCAGCCGTTGCCGGCGGTGGGTGGGTTGGAGCCGGCTGGAACCGGCTGTGTCCGGCACGGGGCAGCCCCGGCCGCTCCTCGCAGAGGTCATCCCTGCAGACCCCCGCTGCCAGCGCCTGGGCACGTAACTCCGTGCTGCCCCACATCTCGTTTATCTCTGCCTTCCTGTAGAGACCCAGTCTGAAGTTTTGTGTTAACAGAACAACCGTGATTCATTCAAATGGCATTTTAATCAGATCCTAGAAAATCCACCCAGACAAGGTAACCTGTATCCTTACATCTTGCTCTGCCTTTTTCGTAAAATGTAGGAAATGTTTGAAGTGATTCCACAAAGAAAGACTGGATAATTTGTATTGTGCTGCATATGATTCTTTCAGGTCTTTTATAGGAAAAGTGCTAACAGCATTTCTTTTTCTGATACATTATTTTGACACAAATACACTTACAGAAAACATTATCGTATTAGCTTGCAACCTTGAAAAACAACAACCACCAAATAGAAGGGCCCGTAGTCCTCTGGAAGCTCTACCAGCAAAAGGTATTATCAATAAATCCTCAAGGGACTACCAGTTGTGCGGGTCAGGGTTGAACAGCCTGCATTAGATCTGAGGTGCCGGAGGTTGTTTTACTGAGAAAACTCATGTTTTGGGTCATAGCTACAGCTTTAACCACAGATGTGCACTGGAGGTTATGGCTCACATCACCCCGCATAACAGGCAGCCAGAGGTTGCCTATCGCTACCTCGGCAGGCTCACTGGTTAGCTGAAAGGGGCTGGGACGCTACCTGCCAAATTCTGAATCCTTTCTGTTAAGAATGACATTTTGACCCTTGTTGTAATGGATATCTTATCATTCTTCGGTAGAGCTTTATAAAACATGACTGGGTTGTTATGGTATTGTTACTAGGGGTACTAGCTACTCCTAAGGTGGATCTTCAGGCTGAGTCAGTAATACAGCATTTCCAAAATGGACTTTTTTATTTCTGAGTTTTGGAATTTAAATAAAATGCATCTGCTAGAGCTGGAGTGAATGTTTTAGTTTTAACTTTAATTCTCTAGAAACAATAATTTTATACCCACAAAGTACATCGCTATTTTAAATACATATTTTATATATATATATCTCATATATATATTGTGACAGTTGTTGAAATAATTTTAATATCTAGACAAACGTACTTCTCACAGAGGAAGTCTATCATGGAAAGAGATTTTCATGATATGGTTTAGACACAAGTCAAGCTGGTGCGGTAGAACGTGTTCTTCATTCACAATTCCTAGCAAATGGACCTTTAATTAGACAAATTCTGCAACAGCTGTGACCCGGACAAGCCTCACCACCTTTTATAATGTTGCCATGTAAACCAAAAGAATGGCGATTTGGCATCAAAACCTACTCATATCTCCAGGAACTCTCTGATTTATTTAGACTTATAGGAAGCTAAAAATGAGCTCAGCAGCAGCTTTAAATGCCCTTGACAAAAATCCTAAGGACAGGAATCTGAAATAGCCCACAATAAATTGCCCTCTTTTTTTAACATCTTGATGTGTGATTAGTACAATTACAAGTCTGTTCCTTCCCTTGCAAATACTTTGCAAGATGTCTTTCGACAGTAATGCTAGCTGGCAGTGTGATAGAGTAAGAATATAATATTTGTAACTCCATAGTTCTGCGGTGCCATTTCAACAATGCTCTGCATGTCAGATCCCTCTCCCTGTTTTCTCTCTGTAGGGCTACTCTTCTCAGTGCAGTTGGAGCAGGGAATGGATGACTTCAAATCTGGCATCATAAATGGTGTTTGCATTAAATCACTGTCCTGTTTTGTCTGTGAGATACAGTAATTTTTCTGGATTTCACACAGAGCAAATATTTGCCTTTAAGATTCTTTTCCTCCTCAAGAGGTGTGGAGCGCCTGCGATAAACATGCATTGCAACAGTCTGTGGTGCTCCTTTGTCCTTGAAAGTGCCAAAACAGCATGCAAGTGTACTGATGTGAACGGCAGATGAAGTCAAACCATGGTTGAAGAGACTGTGGAGCTGTATAATCATTACCCACCTTGTGACTGGGAGCACGTATACCTCCCCAGCCAGTGACAAAAAGAGAATTAGAATTCTCTTGGCTGCTCCTCACTCTGGCTGACGTTACATCCGTGTCTTACAATTTGCTCTGAATATTAAGAAAAAAACCTGTGTACTAAACTTTTTTATTGCTTTTGATGGTTACAGCCATTCAGGCTTATATTCCTATCTCACACGGTTGAGAATCTGAAACAGAATGCTTTTTTGTTGCCCTAACATTAGTAACTTTTAGATAATCTGTCAAAATACCGTCTTTTGTGTTGCTGATGTTTCTTTATCCAGAAGCAGTCTACTTATGCCTTTGCCTCTGAACGCAAAGAAATCAATCTGTCTCTCACAAAAGAGTAGGAGAAGCCTGTAAATTATCCCTTGTGAAAGAAACTTAAAAATAAGAGACAAGTGAAATAACCTAATAAAGCATGAATTGATATGAAAAAAATAATATTTTCCCCTGGTACCGGAGCTATCAGCAGAAAAATGAGAACTTTAATGAATTGTGTTCAGACCCAAATGGAGGATGTCAGTGATGGAAAAGCAAACATATTTGTGTTTATATTGTTCACCATGGGGTAGTAATATTGACTCAAGCTGAGCAAAAAGACACCATAAATATATATGAAAGACTACATTTAAAAGAAATTCTAGGATCCTGTCATCACAGTGCAGTATGCTGCAATTTGATTCTTCTTGCCTGTCTCTTCCATTGTAATTTATTCAGACAGCAAAGCTAGAAACTTCCAGCTCCTGCTTAAACTTGAATCTCACCCGGATCAAAAAAATGAAATGAGTCATTGGGATATGCCTACAATGAAGCCCACAATAGGCATGCCGGTTCCAGCTTTAAGTGAGTGCCGGCGCGGCGGAGGAACACTCTGGGTCGACTCAGTGTGAGTGATAAAGCGTAGTTCACTTTATTGGCCCAAATAGCGCTGATTTATACAGTTTAGGTTAACACGAGTTAACTTCTGATTGGTTTAAGCAACTAGATGCACACGGGTTAACTCCTGATTGGTTTAAGCAACTAGATACACACGGGTTAACTTCTGGTTGGTTTATGATACTCTTCAAGGTCGCAGTGTCCTTGCTGTTTTACTGTTATCAGCCTGACTTGCAGTTTCAGCTCGGACTCACGGCCTAGTCTTGCTACTTATACTAAGTTCAGAACAGGCTCTGCTCGTACAACTGTTCTGTGGATTCATATCCTTGCTCTCTGAGCCATTCTCCAACAAGTGAGCTCAGATACAGTGTCGCTGCAGCAGTGTGGCAAGTTACACCTTCCAAACTCGCATGTGCAGCGCCTAATTCTTGACTCTAATTCTAGAGCTATCTCGCTTAGAGCTAGACTGGCTGTACCTGTAGAGTTGCCGACTCCCAAGCCTTGACCTTGTGAAGACAGTGACTGGTGCTTGCCCACGAAGGAGAGAGGTCCTCTCGGACCCATCCGGAGCTTTGCAGGGCAAAGCACTGGGGCAGAGTGTACTCCAGCTTGACAACTTAAGTAGCTGAATTGTATCACCATACAGCACCCAGTGATCTTTCCAACTAAGCATCAAATAAAAATAGGAAAATTTAAATGATTTTCTGATGGCAAATGTCAAGGTAGCACCTGTGATGCTACAGGGAAGTGGTACACCATTTTTTGTGTTATAAATATCTTGCCCGATCACTGAATACTTATAGGAAAATTGTACGTTATACAGTAAGAAAGAAAAAAAAGGAAAATTGTGAAATTTCACAGAACTGGGATTATGAGACTGTCTTTGTATCTTTGTGACAGCATGGCAATGGCCATTAATCATATTTTCATTAAACATTGTTGTGATATAAATCAGTCACCCACAGATCAGTCAACCGAGTGTTCAATACCACTGTGTAACTAGGGTGTCTGAACATGATACAAAGAAGTCAGATAATACTTTCATAATGAAAACAAGCAGTATTATTCTCTCTGCTTTTTCTTTTTTTCAGTGGTGTTTTTAAAAGATATTCCCTCGATATCCTACACAAGTTTTGAATATGTTAAATCTATTTATAATTTTTAAAAATTACTGGTGTAGTCATCTGGTAAATATTCCTTATATTTCTGCGGGCAATCTTCTAAAAAAACAGGTTCATATTTTAAAGTATTATGTACCTAGGTTGACTGCTGAAGATTTTTGAAGTATTCTCCCATGCTGAAATGTGGTTATATCCAACATGGATTTTGGCCCAAAGCATCCCCTAGGCAGTAGAAATCAGTACAGGACACTAGATTTTACTGGGCATGTGGTGTGAAGTAGTGGCTGAGAAAGAAAACGTGTTTCTTGGATAAATAGAAAGAGGAATAAAAAATGGAAGTACAGAGCTATTTTTGATTCTCTGTGATATTAGTGAGACCTGTACTATATTCTGCTTTATGAACTCATTTTGAAGCAGCGTTGACTTTCCAGCTGGAAATGGCTTTAAAAAGATCTATGACAATGAGAAGTTCTGAAAAAACGCCTTTACAGTGAGATACTAAACCAGCTCAATCAATTTAGCTTAACAAAATGAAGGTTAAGAAGCGACCTGATCATGGTCTATAAATGCAGATACTTCCAACACTGGAGGGAAGTTTAATCTATCAAAGACATTAGAGACCTAGAGCCTGAACACGGAGCGTAGGTCAATTGAGACTAGAAATGAAATGTGCATTTTTACAGTGAATCATCACTAACCAACAGAACAAGTTACCTAGATGCTTGATGAGTGTTTGAATAAAGATTAGATGTCTTTCTGAAATATACGTCCTAGCTGAAACAGAAATACTGGGCTTGATGTGCCACTCAGGAAAACCGGATATATTAATATATAGATCCCTGAAAACCTTTGTATTTAGCCAGTTCTGCTTCTCCCTCTGTGACAGGACTCTGGGCCCAGTCCGAAATCTGCACATACACTATATAACAGCATGGCGTTCTTGGACTGCAGATGAAGCTTGCCTGTTCTGTGGCCCAGGGTCTTTAGATTGCTCCTGGGGGCAGATTCACCCCCCTCGCTGCTGCTACAGTCTCTGATTCCACTGTCAAATATGAAACTGAGAAAAATCTTGATTACCATGAGTAATAAAGGCCGACGAGCTAGTCCTTAGCATATACCCTGTAAAATTCTCATATGGCATGTGGGAGGCCGTTGTGCCTGCCCCTTGGGCCTGCCCTGATTAAATACGCTCAGAATAAACCACCTTGGTCTCATGTAGGTGATGACACTGAGCTGAAAGTGGGAGAGAAATATCTCGATGGAGATCAAATCTGATGCAGAAATGACGGAGACTTAGCATGGCCAAAGCCAGCTTCCCTTTTAGAGCAACACATCCTATTAGTGTTCTTAATGAAGATTTTTTGGTTTCGATTTGCCATCAGCTGTGGAGCATTAGAGATACCACGTATTTAGGCTGTATCTAAAATTTGGGGCCTAGGAACATTTTCAAGTGCAGCCCACCTCCACCTCAAAAGGAAACCAAAGCACACATCACCAGTCTCCACATCCCCTGCCCTGTACCTGGATTTGAAACAGGAAAAAGCCCAGTGCCCGAGGACCAGGAGGGAGCTGCAGGGCATGCTGGTCAGCCCCCGGTCTGGACGGCCGAGGAACCAAGACCAATTGGGACTGCTCGGACACCTGCAGCATAACCCAACTCTCTTTGGTTGTGTCAGAAGCGCCTACTTCTCTTTCTGTTGAAGACTTCTGTGGAAAGTTGACTTCTTGGTATTTCTACTTTGTGATGTTTCATATAAATCCAGGAAGGAACGTCCATTCAAACCTCCTATAAGAAAATGTCTCCTCAGCACTACTGCGTTCAGCAGACGAGTGTATCCATGCACTCAACTAAAACCAGACGTGCACACATATTGAAAGAACGTTTACTGCAACAATGCAAAAGCCCAGCCCTAATCTTACAGGTGTGGATTTAGGGTAGAATGTAGAAATCTATTTAGCATTACTGCTGGGAACGTAGAGACAGCATAGGGTAAGCAAAGAGATTCAGTTCTTTCGCTGCTGGGTTTTTTTGGCAGATTTTATTTTCAGTGTAAACAGTAAATGGCACCTTCCAGGGGAACAAGTTAAAATTTGAAAGTTTTTATGTAATTACACATTGTTTAAATGTTTTATGAACACCCCAGTGTAAATGAATCTAAATTATGAACTACTGTTAGATATAATTATTGACCAGGTAATTGGATTTGTTGCAAACCAGTTTCAGGATGAGACTTTGTTTGTAAAACTCATTTTATGTTTCATTTCTGGAAGTGCACAAAATATTAAAAAACTTTCTTAGTAGACTTTGTTCTGTAGTGTATTTCCAACGTTAGGAAAGTTGACAAGACATCACTGTCATGCATTTTTAGGTAGTCACCATTTATTTGTCTTAGGGACAGAGACAGAAGGAAGATTGAGGACAATCATGCCTTCTTTCTTGACTAAAAATTGCAGAAAGTGTAGGAGATTTCTTGAAAAATGTCATTCACCATACTGATAGTCTACAGGTTATCACAGCTTTTTCCTTTTCTTTCCTTGGGGTCACACTAGACTTTTTTTTTCACATTTACTGTGGTAGCATAGAATTTCTAGCTGAACTTGTTTCTTCTGAGCTGCACTGTGTCTCCTGCACTTTCTTAGATCAGAGGCAGACGAACCAGGCAACTTGAGAAGACAGATACCGCTCTGAGGCATATTTATTACAACACAATAAAATTGTTCCGCATATCGAGCTTAGCTCCCAGTATAGTTTGGACAAAGGTACTCACTTGAGTAACATTAGAATGGCTGCTTTCATGAGACAGAGGGAAAGACTGTCTTTTGTTTCACCTGTCAGTGACATGTTTCAAAATCTATCCACATCTCTTTTATCTGTCTTCCTTTCACTTTACTGGGTTCTATCTCATTAATTCTAACTTGCAATTTTCTGTTCACATCTTCCTCCCTCCCATTTCTCTTATATGTATACTACTTCTTTTTCCCATATTTCCTCTCCTGCTCTTCTTTCACCTTGACTTCTGTCCTACTGCTGGTCTCTCATGGATTAGCTGGTTCCTTTTCTTCCTACAGTTCAGTCTTCACACCTTTTAAAATTGCTCTGGTATTGCACACTAATATGAATTATTTACATAATATGTCATCAATGGGTGAAATTAATTACAAATGAAATTCTCTTGATATTACTGATGTTTTTCCTACATGCAGCAACAGGAAGGCTGGCTTGCTGTTTTAAATATCATAGATACTCTCACCCTGGAGGATAACAAAGCATAGAGGCACCATTCAAAAACACAGGAGAGAAAATGCAGATTGTATAATGAAGTGATTTTCTTTAATAAACAAGATAAAGACACATATGCCTCTTGAGTTCATTCCCACTAGTACAAACATGAGCAAAGCAGAAAAAATCATGACTTGATATGCTTCTTTCCTTTGATTCCCCCAGGCTATTATTTCAACAAATTGTTTTTAGGGGGAGGCAATGTGCATTTTAATATGAATTATGGATAAATCTGAAATGTGGGAATTAGGGTGAGAAGTATATTTACTTAAATTTTAGACAAACACAAGACAAGAGATTGAAGAGCCTGCTGAATCTTGGAGTAAGGTGTTCAAGATCTTTAAACAGAGAATCAAAGAGCTCCTTAGTTTACAGCCTGATGTAACTCTTCTGGGCTTGTTACTAGTGCTCCACCGAAGAAAAGAAGCAGAGGAAAAACTTTTCGGTGTGCACCACTTAGTGTGAACAGAATATATTTTTCTTTTTTTTTTTTTTGTAGAACACCATATATACCTATGTCAGTATGGAGATGATAACTTACTGGTTATCTGCACTGTAGATTCATACTGCTACTATTGAAAGCAGTGTTTAGGAAAAGCTCTTGATAAGACTTCATGCCTCACGGTGCCAGGGAGACTGAGGCTACTGGTACCAACGCAGTCCTCCGTTTTATGCAGACTGTTGTGGGATGTTCAATGCCATCAGCAGTAGGGACAACTTTGTCAGGTCTTCTCCAAAGCCTGCTCTATTTGTCTCACTACAGAACTATCTTGTATAAAAGCTGTTGGTTCTAGGCACCTCGGTATTTCAAAGCTTTTGCTGTACCCCACAGATCCATGCCCTGTGCTTTCACACCCTTTACAATGACTGTCAAAAATGCTTTATATATAATTCAGATTCTAAAAAGGAAAAAAAAAAAAGTTAGGCTTTATAGGGAGCATTTTTTGTTTCTCATAGGAAGAGGAAATGGAGTGATGTTCCAGCCCATTAGGCTAGCACAAAGACTTAGAGAGTTTTTCACCTATTTAAAGGGTTGCAAAAACAAATGAATTAGTAAAAATAATAAGCAGGCCAGAAAAATCAGCAGATAACAGGTGCCCACATTAATTTTAGCCTTTATGTTTCATAAACCCTTGGCTCTTTCCAATTCTTTCCCTTTGCACTGGCAGTATAACCACAGGTGTGCTGTCCCTCACTACCAGAGTTTGATTTCTGACTCCTGACTGTCAGAGTCAGCAGGCAGTGAATGTTGATTCCAAGACCAGTGAATCGTGCAAGTTGTGCACGTGCTTTTCAAGTGGTGGGTTTCCCTGTCTTCGGCTTTCGGAAACACAGTTGTCCAGAGCAGTGGTTTTCAAGCTGTAGTTTCTGGATCCTACGGTCATAGCTTATCAGTAAATTAAACAGCACCAAGGCCCAGGACTAAATATCAGTATGTGCTTGTTCACGCTGTTAAATTGTTAGCAGGGTCTTAGGCACGGTTTGAGGTCTTCCCATCAGGGACCTTTCACATCAGCAGCCGGGAGGTAACCACCCTATATGGGAGGAGGGTGAGAATGTTTTGCTTATGGATGCCAGCTGGCTTCAGGCCAACAGACAGTCCTTGGATCATTTTATGTATCAGTATAGACTTAGTCGAAGGGCTCAAGGGTTGTTACTCTCTGTGTGTATATAAAGGGTAACTAACAAAATTTTTTTATTAGAATACCTGGACTTCATTTACATCACTCATATTTTTAGTGGAAGAGTATAGAAAGACTAATTATAACAGTTAAAAAAAAAAAAAAAAAGTAAATAGGTGGTTAAAGTGAAGCTGTATTATGACAGTGTACCAGACATGGTGTTTGATACAAGAAAGGTGACAGAAAATAAAAAAAATCCTGTGGCTCAAAGATCCAGACCTTGGAGACATTAATTAAAGAGTAGTTCTGCAAAAGGAAAAGCACTGTGCGGATAACTATAGAGAAGTCTCCCATGTTTGATCACTTTCAGGGTAGGGAGTTGCAGAGTTCCACAACTCTACAAAAAATAAGGTAGGTAGACATAACATCTGAGAGAGGAGAAGAGTGAATACCAGCATTCACTGAAAGGCTTTTAATCATGCTTGGTACAATTAAAAGCTTCACTGAGATCACAGGAAGCTATCTGTGAAGTAAGATCTGAAGTAAGGAACAGGCTGCTGAACATAAATCACTCCAGTTTTTCAACAGCCATTAACATTTACAAAGTAAAATGCTTCTGATATTGCTTGTGTATGTAGCAAAAGCCGTTATCTCCTCACGGTTAGATTGTGATCTGCAGTCTTTTGGTGTTGTTAATGGTGGTGGTGATCTCACCTAACATTACACATCTAACAGGCAGGTATCTGACTCTGTGCTAGTTCCTCTAGTTTCCCAGTGAAGGAGGGAACCCTCTGGGGTATGGTTAGTTTTATCCTAACACGGATGAAGTCAAAGCGATGGGGAGGCTTGATGGCATTTCTTCAGTGGCAAAGGAAGTCCCAGGAAGAGGCCAGCGGAATCTCCACAGAAACCTGGTGCACACAGGGAGTTCTGCATTTCTCTCCCTCTGCGCCCACAGCGTTTCCAGTAAAGAGCTGTTCTCTGCAGGCTGGGAGGTGCGCGTCAGCTGAGCCTCACACTGACAAGGATCCTCTCTGGCGGGCGGTGGAGGGGAGAAGCTGATGCGTAGGTGGGACCGGAGGACAAAGGTGAGAGCCCCGAGCACATGTCTTTCCATACAGCAGCATGAGCACCGTTCAGCTGATCTGGTGTAAACCCTGGAGGGTCCTGCAGTAACTTCAGCCAAAGCCCACGTCCATTCTCCCCAGTGCCTCAGCCTGCCTGCCTCAGTCTCACCATGCCTGAGGACCTCGCCGCAGCCTCCAGCAGCCAGGCACATATTTATTGTTTTCATTTTGGCAAGGGGCAACTGCACTGGGCGCACTCATCATGACAGACATGATTGGTGCAGATTAGGGTTTTAGAAAAAGAATAGAAACGCCTACTGATCTTAGCAGCCTAATAAAATCAGCAGTGATAAATTCCCAGAAGTCTAAGGTTGCCATTTCTAATCTTAAACTTGTAATCGTCTGGAGACCATGACATAATGCATAATTTTGTTCCACTTGAAAAGTTCAAAGGAGAAGCGAGATTCAGTGCACTCCATTGTGTGTTGATCTGGTGTTTGCAGAGTATTGTCACTCTGGCTGATGTCAGTCTCATTACCGTTATCAAAGTCCCTCCAAAGCAAGTCAGCGAAGCTTGTGGAAGAGCACCTCTGCCAGCTTTACTCTTGTCATGATGGCTACTACCTGCTGAAATTCCGCAGAGCTACAATGAAGATATATTCTGCTAAGGGCTAAGGGCAGGCATGCAAATCCTATGAATAGGAGAGCCATCCTATAGCACAGTCCATACTTGTAATGACTGTACATTACTCACACAATTATGGCACTAAGCCATTAGTATTTGATCATTGAACAGGAATAGTTTCAATAAGAAGAGGGAAGAGGCTCCTTTTATGTCCTTCTAACTACTGGCTACAATATTCTTTTAAGAATAAAAACTCTTCATCATATTTATGTACCTCTCCCAATCTTTTTTTTTTTTTTTTCTTTTCCCCTGACAAGGTTATGGTAGCCCACAGGTACTAAGCAGAAGCAACAAGGGAAGGAGCAGAGCTCTGAGGAGGAATAAGGGAAGGGATTGAGCAGCGCAGTAATGTTTCTAGTGAAGGGGTGAGGCTGGAGCAACAAACCAGAGGTTTGGGCAATTTCAGTCTTAAGCTGCTACGTAATATCTTCCCTCCACTCCTTCCTACCCTGCATGTGAGAAGCTTCTCTCCAGCAGCCTCACTAATTTCCAAATAAAAATGCGTTCTGTAATTACTCCTTTTATAGATTCACCAGCATGGGAACACGACAACATCAGAAAGAGGTTTGTTACAAGCTCTGTGTTGAAGGTCTAGTGGAAAACAAAGTGAATATAGAGATCCCAGTTCTCAGATCATATTGATCAGTTGGACTTCATTTCTGTCCTTGCTTAAAAAAATTCAGAAGCTCCTTAATAACTTAGGAAGCTAAATATAATTTTCTAAAGGGATTGAAAGGCAAGTTCACAAAGTGTTTAGAGCATTAATGAGGCAGGAATATTTACTAGCAGTCCCATTAGGAATTATAAAAGGAAAACATCATTATTATTGTCTAATCATATAATCAAGACATAGTAACTATAAATAAATTAATTGAGGTGCTTTTATATATATTTTTATATTAACTGTATACTGGAAGACTTTTATATATACATATAAATATATGTCTGTCTGTGTATATGTATATAGAACAGGCCAGGTTGGAAGGGACCTCAAAAGATCATCTTGTGTGTGTGTATATAAAACTTCACCTTTTTCTGTCTTAAATATATATGCACTTTGTTCCCAGAAGCCTACATTTCTTTGAGAGTCATCGGCCTTAGTTTTCTAAGTTACTTAGATGCTTTGAAATTCTAATCTTTGCTAGGTTCCTATGGAAAATAAGAACCACTGCTTCATAAGTTGAACTACATTGTGATGGCTCTAGCTTCACACTTGAATTCTATGCATGTTCTCTTGCAGAGATGGAAAAAGTGAGAGAGTTTCTTTGAGAAAGAAACACTTAAAGGGCAAGTTGTAGAAAAGGCTGAACATTCCTGCGGGTTGCATCCTGGAAAATGTATCTTCTCTTCTGTATAGGACAAAGCATATCATGTCGTGCAAATCCAAAGGTGGAAGGGTTGGATACTAAAAATGATAAAAGGCAGTATGATCATGTATCATTTTTATAGGAGGATGTTCAATAAATTACTTTAGCCCCAGTGCAGTAGTTTTGTTACACAGGAGGTATTTGCTGTCTGAAATAATTTTAGCAAATGCTATACAATGTTTTAAGAAATTTGACGTAGACATTTGCAAAGCTCCATAAATTACCCTTTAAGTTCCAAACGTGACATTCATCAATGATTAAACTGATCATATGGCGTTGCACTGTCCCTGGGAGCACAGGTATATGTGAACACCCTCGGGCTGCTAGAGGTTAGCAGCATGCTACCACCCAGTCTAGCACATGTAGCATGTGTAAGGTCTCAGCCACAGACTTATTCCCAACACACAGAACAAATCTGTGCTGGGGGGGGATGAAGTATCCTGCATAACATTGTAAGCTTAGTCATAATATAGCTCCAAGTTGCCTCAAAATTATATGCATTCATAGGGTCCATCCAACCACTATTTTCAAAGCTATGTTATGATTCGTTGACTCAGTCTCATAAAATATGACACTTTCATTTGAGCTATGTAAAGCTTTTATTTTAAGCATCTGAAATTAATAAAAAAAAAAAATGAATGAAGCTTTAAGAAAGTGAGATTAAGACCTTGGACCTTGTCCTGGCAATATTTCTGTAAGTAAATTATATGCATCATTCCACACATCTCACAAAGTTGCATAAAGGTTGAGTACATGCTTGAGTCCACAAAAAATCAAGTGCTGAATTTATTAACTTGGGTACTTAACTTGCTGTAAATAGTCTGTGAGATATTCTAAGATCTGCAGCTCTCATAATTAACTCCTGTTAATATGAATATCTTGCCCTAGGTCATACAGGAGTGCAACCTGACTACTTACACACTCACCTCATTTTTTAAAGTTCAGTTTTTCCATTCAAGATGAATCAGGAAAGTAAGCATCTCAAAGAACATGACAGATTTCTGTGATGTAGAAAGAATAGATACAGTGACGTTTTAGGCCCCCAGGTTCTCCTATCTGTCTTTCAGTTGCCAGTCCAGAAGTGCAGAGGGGTTTTTAAGCCTTGTTTCTTATCTCTCAGACATTTCAGATATGCTAAGGGGTACAGAATTCCTGTATTTAGGGTCCTGAGTATTACTGGGTTTAAATATTTAGTTTAGAAAACCATAGAAATATAAACCATGGAAATTCAAATTCCTACATATATTTTCTACCACGAAAGGTTTGTGGTTTTTTTTCATGTCCCATAATGATCACCAAAAAACCCTACAGGCAGAAGTAGGAGAACTTGGTGGATTCATTTTTATCGTAATGTGTAGCAGTGGAAGGGGGGCTCCCAAAAATCTTGCCTTAATTTGGGTTTTTTTCCAGTAAGAATGAAAATTCTCCAAGCCACTGTGTGACAGTCTGAACATATCTGTCTTGGAGCAACTGTAGATCTTTCAATATGTGACATGTATGGCATATTGTTTCCTCATTTTATTAAGTATTTGCATTTTATTACAGTTCAGACTGTCTGTTTTGATTAGGGAAATCTTTGCTACATTTGCTTACAGCTGGCACTTCAAGGGCTCTCTGTTGGTTAAGAGTATGAAAAAAATCATTATCCTGAATATATTTTCCTTGATACGGTCCATTTTGGGCTGATGAGAAAAAAAAAATCAGGCAAAATCCTGAAGTAATAATCATTTTAACTGTTTTAATTGTCTCACCACTCACTGACTGAGAGCTCGTGCCTAAATGATACATGATCTAGGCTGCTTTCTGGTCTGGAATAAAAGTCTGACGTGTCCTATAACAGATTTCAAAGATTGTTCATGAAATCTGTTACCTGCAGATCAATACATTCAGCACCATAGCAGCCGAATATTAGATCATCAGCTTCAGCAGGCAGTGGGCGCAAGCTTTTTTCTTTCCTGCTCAGTGGAATAACAGGCCAGAGGAAATAAATATTCTGTGGCGAATTGTAAGAACGGGTCTGTGGGTCTTGAGAAGCCATAATCACTCTCTCCTCATCTCTATTATATGCTGCCTTTTTTTGCTCCTGTTGTGCTTGTCTAATGATCTGGTCAATATTGTCACAATCTTTTAACTTCTTCTGTTAGAAAATAGGACAGAAAGACATGTCCATAATGTTCAGTACAAATGCTTAACTCTGTGTTAACTGCAACTAAAAGCTTGTATTTTCCCATCTCCTCTAATCAGCAACCATGTTCCTCAAGAATGGATGTAGAGTAGCAGCAGATGAAAAGGAAGGTTATAATCCTAAAGGAAAACTGAAAAGAATAAGTCAGCTGATAAAACACAGCAGAATTGGATCAAACAGATGAATTGTCGGCATCAACACAAAAATGATGGAAAAGATAAATCAAGTCTCTAATGGAAAGCAACTGCAAAGGACCGAAGGTTTTTGCTATGGATTAGAAATGTGAAGTGGAAAACATCAATGAATGTTTTAGTAGGTATGACTGGCCTTTTTTCCTCTTTCTGGTTTGTGGTTATCGTTTGCTGTCAGACTGAACTGAGAAGGAAAACAGAAGCTTTTTGTTATGATGCCTTTTCAGACACCGTAATGTCTGGCTGAATTCAGACAACCCATTCCCAGGTATAATACTACAGGGCTGCCACCACCTTTGCAGAGAATCACAATGTCGACATTAATAGGCTACACTAGTGTAATAAACTAATAGTTTGCCTATTTCTTGTGTGCAAAAATCTGATCTGATGAATAGAGAGGTATCCAAAGTCAATACTTCTCTTAGGCACTGAAGCAGATGCATTTCTTCATAGATACCAAAATATTCATCAATATTGTTTACTTAGAAAACCCAAAAGTCTTAACTTGTTAATATGGCAGAAAAAAATTTAGATAGTTTGCTATTTCTGTCATCCATGGAAGTATAATCTTACTTTCAATAGACAAAACGCTGATGAGAATACCAGTAAGATATACTTGATAATCATCCTTGCTTAGATTTACATTCAAGTAATTTTTAAACAATCAACCTTCCAGGGAAAATTGGATGAGATCTGCTTTATTTATCATGATATTCTGTATTTTCTAAAAATAAAACCAACCAAACAAAACCACCCCACACTCCCCCCCAAAAAACCCACCCCAAAACACAGAAGGATTGTCAGCTAGTCTCATTTCAAACGAGCTGAATAGTTATTTCTTTAACAAAATGTTCTGTGTTTGGGTTTTTTTTTTTATCTTCAATCCCCAGTGAAGGGCACGGGACTCCACCTGAGCCTCCTTGGGTTGTGCTGTTTGAGAGACCTTCTCTCCTACCTAGCTCAGAAGATCAGGCACATAGAGACTTCCTTCTTCAGTGGCTCTTTTGTCTGTGATTTCTTCTTCAAGGTCCTCTTCTCCCCATTGCAGTTCAGAATCAGGCATTAATTTTCTAGTTTTTCCTGTTTATCTTTGAAGAAGTGTTAACAGATTTTTTTCATATTTTAATATCCTTAGCTCACAGATTAAAGAGGAATCGGTAAGCTATTATTGCTATAATAGCTTGCAAGTGTTATTTTATGCATTCTTATTTGCTAAGTAACAGTGTCATGCTTCTTGTTGCATAATGCACAACTAATGACAGCAGTTGCTTCAAAGCCCGTACAAAACTGTGGCTGTCATTTGCAAATTTAGATCCCTCTGGGTAGGGAAGATTCCCAAAGAGCAAGTGACAAAAATGTGTAACATGCAGCTCCATCCTAATGCAAACTACGTAGAACTTTTGCCTAACGATTTATTTATATATAACCATTTATTTTGCTTAGGTAGGGCATTTCTTTTGAAGCTTTCAGGAATACTTTCAAGTCCCAACTACTTCATAAAGTGCAAGCGACCCCACAACACATGGCTGTCAATTTGCATGAGATGCCACCTCCAGTCTAACTTCTCACGAAGAAGAGAGGCAGCTGTGCTCTCACAAATAAGATAACATGTCTGCCATGGAAAACCAGGTTTTCGTGTCTCCTGTAAGCAGTAAGCTTGAAAAATGTCTGTAGCAGTCCATCTGACCAGACAAAACTTGCAACTTTGTTCTTCTAGTTAGTTTGCCCTTCATATTAAAATAGGACACATGCCTTCATATTTTAACAGTTGATCTGCAAAACCATTGTGAACCTATTTTTAAGACACCCGGGTATATCTGATGCAGAATGTTAGACAACTGAAAAGTCACTGTGACTTTGATATCTTCTTTCTTCTTCCCATAATATGTCCTCTAAGAATATCTGCTTATCTTTAAAAGTGCAAGCTCCTTTAACCTAAAAACTGGGCACACAGAATTGCTGAAGTTTCATCAGAATAAGAAACAAGATTGCATAAGGAAAGTGAAATATTAGTAGAAGTAAAATAATCAAACTTCTTAATACATTTTAGTATATTTAATTCACAATGGATGTGGATGCATGCATGCGTGGGTAATCAGGGTTTTTAACTGTTAGTGTACAAATGTTGATTTTCAAATACTGGTGGCTTCATTCATAAAAAATATTAATTAACATTATTTGATTACTCTGTGTTGATAGTTCCCTCTTTTTTTGAAAATTTTACCCTCACTGATATTGAATGTTTCAAAGCCTCAGCTCTGAGAAATCCACATCTTCCTTTTTTTCCTTAAGTTCAGGTTCTCAAGATCTAATTTTGATTTTAAAAAATTTGGATTTTTGAAATAATCTCTATAAATAGCACTCCTATTTCAGTAACTGACACCACATGCAAGCCTAGTAGAAAAGAGTATAGATGCTATAAATGTGGAAGGGATGGATGAACTGTTAAGCCAAATAAGCTTCCAAGTAACCATGTATTCCTTACTTTGTGAAACAGCCTAAAAGAGATTTATTTGAATGCAGCGTGCATAGCAACGCTACGGTAATCAAAGATACTAAAAAAATACAGTTTATTTTTCTCTTCTATCATTTTGACTTCCTGTTTTATCTCCTGTATCTCAGGGCTAAAATGATACCTTATGGCATCAAAACCAGAGCACTGGCAAAAGTCTATTTAGTTCTGGATGACATCTGTAATACTGAGGTGTTAATTCATGTAGTTATATAGTATCTGGATCTCAATAAAATCACATTACAGCTGCATGTCGCAGATACAGACACCTTAAGTCTTTCACTTACAATTCTTCAGATTTTCTTAACTCAGAAATATCTTCTCCCCATTTTTTCAGACACTTTTGACACTGTGGTTATACTTTCCAAGCTTATACCATCCATAAGCTAACCAATTTTTGCAAAAATTGCAAATATCACCCTTCATTAAAGAGTTTATAATGCCAGCTAGAGAGACATGGAGACAACAACCACTGACTTTTAGTGTTATACCTGACACTGCTCAGTGAATTTGGGGATGAAACAATTCATTCTTTTCTTTGCTCCAGGGTGGAGTGACAGCAGACCCCAGCCCTGAGGACACGATGGCATGCAGTTACCATGGAGTGTACCGTGAGTTACTGGACAGCTATGGGCAGTGCAGCGCAGGTCCCCCACCAGCTCAGACTGGCTGCCAGAGCTGGGGGCACACGGAAAAAACTTCCAGCCGCTCTTCTTCATCGCCAACTTGACCGTACAAATGAGTTTGTTTTTCTTCACACATGTTCTTGAAGTTAAGTGTGCAGGCGGAATCAACAGATGAGGTGGGTTCTCTCACGGCTGTCTAACATCAGTTATTTTCTCTCTGATATTGATTTATATTCCGCATTTGTCACTGAGGCCAAAAAGTTAATGAGATATCATGGAGAAAAATGTGCTTTTCCTTGTGTAATCATAAATTAGAGGGGTGGAGAGGAACATTTGACAGGTTTGTAACCTTAGGATTATTTCCTTTATTTGGAGACGTATTCAGCTCGCCGGTTTAGATCCTGTGTTAGAGGTGTCCTGGGTTCCTCACTGATGTTTTATGTCCATATAGTGGCCAGAAGTAATGTCCAAAAATAATGCTATCTATAGATTCCAGCTGGCTGGGAAAATTTGATTCATCCTGGCAGATTATGACTTGGTCACAGCTACCCATGCCTTTTTCTGACTTGGCCACTGCAATTAATTGATCCATCTAGGTATGAAGCTTGGGGATTCTGACTAGTACTGAACCCAAAGGGTGGTACTGAAGGCATTTGATGGCCTGGTTCCAGCTTATCTAAATACTAAAAATTTATGAAAAGAAGACTTCTAATAATGTTAAATTTACTTTGTACAGCAAAGACAGCCTTCTCAGGAGTCTCCCACTGTAGAAATCACTCATCTAGAAACTAAGGCCCACCACAGAAAAAAATTCATTTTTTTCTACTTCACTTTACTTTGACACAGTCTTCTTTAACTTAAAGTCGTGGTTATGTATGTCCATGTACAAGTGTATATGTAGATAGAGATGGATGTAGATACATGTACTGTAAAAGATTCCAAAATATAACACACCGATCTCCCACCATTCATGGTCTTGAAAAGAGAAAGAGAATACCTGAGAGATGTTAATCATATTATTTAATCTACCAGAGACGGATTCTTAGGTATTATGTGGTACTGATGATGAATGAAGTAAGGAAGAGGAGAACAGAATAGGAAAGATGTCAGAACCTGGTCCTTAACTGTCATCCAAAATTTGTCCCACTAATTTGTCATGGCAGGCTTCCTCTTGTGCTTCTCTCTCTCTTCTCTGAGTGGAAAGGAAGGGGATGGAAAATATTTTAGCCCTCATCACTGGCAGTGCAGGCAGAGTAACCACTTCGGATAAGGTTACAGCCAAGGCTCTGTGGTCTAAATTCTTTCTACTAACCATCTACTGTAGGAAGAAAAAAACAGGAGAAAACAGTTCTTATTTATACCTGTACAGATGGTACCAAGGACCAGGAAAAGAGCACAAAGTGCCCGCTAAGGATCTCACCCTCCCTAGTGTAGTCCCACAACCAGTGGTGAAAACTAATTTTAAAACCTGTGTACTCCTTACATCATTAATAAGAATGTTTACTATGCTGGATTTTTTAAAAATATTAATAAATATGTACATGCCAGTTGTTGCCAGATGAAATGTAACATTTTAATGTATACTCTATTTATTTATGAAACATCTTCCTATTAAAATTTTTGAGGGGTGGCTGTGGTATCTCCAGGTGATTTTTTTCTCTCTGAATAGAAAATCAACATGTAAATGAATGCAGGTCTTCACTAGCTGTATTCTGACATGACAGAGGTTTTCACTGTCAAAGAACTATCATTTATAGTATTAACCATCAGTAATTTTACTAAAATGCTGACGTAATGTGAGTTAAGAACATTTGACATATTTCAGAGCAAAAAGAGCAGTTAATGTCTGTTTATGAAAGTGAATTGCCTTGAAAAATAAATTGATTCTTCAGTGTTCATAGCATTTAATCAGCAGACAGAATAATGGATAGTTTTATTGCTCAAGTAAATTATCATATATGTACCTATTTATATATTGCAAAGATAGTCTTAACTCTTCAGTCCCTGCACTTAATAATCTTGAGCTACAATTAGATAATGATAAAACCAGCTCTCTCATAAATTGCTTTCCTGGGTGCAGTCTCACATCAGAAATTTACTCAAATGTATCTGCAGTAATACAGAATTGCAAGGCCATGCTTAGATCAGTGTTGCTGTAGATGCCTGAATTCATTCAAAGGAGAAGAGAAAACCAGCTATGTCTGCAGAATAATGTTCCTACTCTTGACTCCCTGCTAGCATCTTCCTCTGTTTGATCCTGTCCTTACAAACCTGTAATCACCAAGTTCCAGGCAGCATGCTCTTTAATGTGAAAATTGAAATAGGCCGAGAAGATTACTTCGAAACTCAGGTACTACAGGATTGTGCCCTGCAGTGTGATATGATACAATTCAGAGCCAGGCAGCTGTAGTGCTGCTTAAATTGCGGACATACGGAATGGGATCAAAACAGTCCAGCGGGCATTGTGGGAATGCTGCCAGGAGGATCTTGCAGGAGAGTGTTTCATTGTCACCTTCATTTCATGGAGATAAAAGCTTAGCGGGGAGCAAGTGAATAGTTCTGTTGCTGATTACAGAAGGCAAGAAGAGCTCCTGGAGGGAGGCTGTAAAAATAGTAGGTTTAGAGTCCTAAGTGACACTCTGCTAATTTGGAGGCTTTCATCCCCTGTCTAGATTTCATTATTGATGACACGTTGGTAAGTAAGGTGTTTGTGCAAGGACCTGTCTCTGAATGTTGGAAACTCAGTTGCACCCTGGGTTAATGTGGGTTGATCAGCTCGTGGCCTTCCACCAAAAGGCAGCGGCCCTGGATATTTTTTACATCACTTGAAGGTGGCACTTTTCTGTGGAGGTTCACATGCTAAAAAAAATATGCTCGGCGTGTTTTTAAAACTGTTTCAATGCCAAATGTATTAGCTATTCATATGTGAAAAGTTCCAGTGGGGCACAGTCCAAAGACACTGCTTCTTTTAAATGAAAGACTTCAGATGCATATATATTCAATATCTAAGAAAAATAATGCTATGGTAATCAGTTATTTATTTTGTTGCACTAGGATTTCAAGCATAACCAATTCTCTGTTATTGTATCTGATTGAATGGAGTAAACAGACTATCTGTGATGATTTTAAGAGCTCATTCTCCTGTCCTTAACTATGACTAAATGGCTAATGGCACTTGAATTGGCATTCACATGATCAAAGCACAGAGATATTTGAAGACACAATATAGACATGAAGAATTATTTTATATTTCTTGCTGTGTTTCAAAGAAGGTAATTCTGCATTTCAAGACACTGAACACTCAAGAAATGCCAAATGTCAATATTATTAAGGTGAATCATCTCCTACTAAATGAACAATACATATGACACAGAACAGAGATGCGAATGGGCTGTAAAGTTTCTTCTTGCTGTATGTTTAATGTATATTATTATTCAGGATATCTATATATTAAAGAAATGTTGACTGACTTGACTGTTTCTCATGAGATGAAAAAAAAGGCCTGGAAAGCTGTTTGACAGGAAAGATTCAGAGCAGCCACAATACTGAGACTTCCATCTTCTCATACCTGTATCTGCAGACACAGTAGAGCATGTGCAACTGAAAAGATAACACAGAATTCTGTTGACCTCTGTTGTATGCACAGAAAAGGAGTGAATAAGATGGTGTATTGGGTTTCTGTGGCAAGGTTTTGGTAGCGGTGGGGGTTGCAGGGGTGGCTTCTGATGAAAAGTTGCTAGAAGCTTCCCCTTTGTCTGACAGAGCCAATGCCAGCCGGCTCTAAGGTGGACCCGCCGCCGGCCAAGGCCGAGCCCATCAGTGGTAGTGCCTCTGTGATAACATATTTAAGAAGGAAAAAAAGTTGTGGGGCTCAGTAATGGCAGCTGTGAGAGAGGAGTGAGAAGATGTGAGAGCAACAGCCCTGCAGACCCCCAGGTGAGTGCAGAAGGAGGGGGAGGAGGTGCTCCAGGCGCCGGAGCAGAGATTCCCCTGCAGCCCCTGGGGAAGACCACGGTGAGGCAGGCTGTCCCCCTGCAGCCCAGGGAGGTCCACG
>VYZV01003954.1:122810-177623 GCA_013401275.1 Pandion haliaetus | reverse complement strand
CTCCACTCGCAGACCCCCCTTCTCATTATTGCTTCCTTTGGTGCTCATGCCGCCTTCATCTTTGGTATGTTCTTTTCACTCAATGCTTTTTCTGTTTCTCCCCAACCCATGTTTGTCCAGTTACTGCTATTTTGCAGTTTGATACCCCCTGAAACCAGTGTGATTTCTCCAGCACAGCACTGGTGCAGCAAGAATGAACTAAGCCATTAGTATTCATCTCTTCTTGCCCTTTCAGTTTGTGTATTCCAGACAGTGTTTTCCCTACTCTTTTTTCCTCACTCTCTGTTCTTTTGTCAAATTCTTTGTCTATCTCTCTGATTCTCAATTTATCCATCTTTTTTCCACTTTCTTGTTTGTGTATTTCACGATGCTCTTTTTTTTTTGTGCACTGAGAGCTTTCATGCGTGGTTTGTATTCATGAGTCTGAAAGACACTCAGCTTTAGTTCTCTTTCAAAGGAAAGCTTGTATACTTTCCTGTTTGTGGGTTTTTTTCCAAACTGCTTGTTCTCATTATTGAATATATTTATAAACTGTGCAGTGTAGCATTTGACAATATTGATATATTTTCCTTACAGGTAAAGCAGACTATTCAAGACATGACTATTTAAATGTCAAGAAGATCAATAACAGAATTTATAAAATTAAAGACAATTTCAAATTACGAAATCTCCCAAAGTGATAAAATAGATTAAATAAACATCCAGTAGGAAAAGCAAGTAGAAAGTAAAATACATTTGTGGGTTTTCTTTCCTTGGCTAAATTGCATGGCTCAAAGTCCAAAAAGATAACATTAACTAGTGTGGACCCTCAAGGGTCTGTATCGGGACCAGTACTATTTAATATCTTCACCAATGACATAGGCAGTGGGATTGAGTGTGCCCTCAGCAAGTTTGCAGGTGACACCAAGCTGAGTGGTGCGGTTACACACCTGAGGGACGGGATGCCATCCAGAAGGACTTGGACAAGCTCTAGAAGTGGGCCCATGTGAACCTCACGAGGTTCAACAAGGCCAAGTGCAAGGTCCTGCATGTGGGTTGGGAGAAGCCCCAGTGTATCAGTACAGGCTGGGGGCTGAAGGGATTGCAAGCAGCCCTGCCTAGAAGGACTCGGGGGTACTGGTGGATGAAAAACTGGACATGAGCCAGCAATGTGTGCTTGAGCCTGGAAAGCCAACCGTATCCCAGGCTGCAACAAAGGAAGCGTGGCCAGCAGGTCGAGGGAGGGGATTCTCCCTCTCTACTCCACTCTGGTGAGACCCCACATGCAGTACTGCGTTCAGCTCTGGGGTCCCCAGCGTAAGAGGGACATGGACCTGTTGGAGCGAGTCCAGAGGAGGGCCATGAAGATGATCAGAGGGCTGGAGCACCTCTCTTATGAAGACAGGCTGAGCGAGTTGGGGTTGTTGACCCTGGAGGAGAGAAGGCTCCGGGGAGACCTTGCAGCAGCCTGCCAGTACCTAATGGGAACCTATAAGAAAGATGGGGACAAACTTTTTAGTAGGGCCTGTAGTACCAGGACAGGGGCCAATGGTTTAAAATTGAAAGAGGATAGGTTGAGTTTGGACATAGGGAAGGAATTGTTTTCAACGAGGGTGGCGAGGCACTAGAACAGGTTGCCTGGAGAGGTTGTGGCTGCCCCCTCCCGGGCAGTGTTCAAGGCCAGGTTGGATGGGGCTTTGAGCAACCCGGTCTAGTGGAAGGTGTCCCTGCCCATGGCGGGGGGCGGGGTGGAGTGAGATGATCTTTGAGGTCCCTTCCAACCCAAACCATTCTGTGATTCTGTGATTCCTTTAAGGGATTTGTCCAGAATCATTCCAAAACATGCTGTAAATCCATTCAGATAGTTGCAATTCAAATGTACTACTTAGAGCTTCCACTGCTTTCTGTATTTATTCAGAGGGTAAAACTGAGTGATATATGGCATAGTTATGAAAACTGCAAGTGCAGATTTCCTACAAGTACAGCCAACTGTAGAATTTTGTGCCACTTTTACAGCCACTAAGATGCACATTATTGAAGCCAAGATGAGGACTTCATTTTCAATGAATAACATGTCTGATGATGAAGGATTTGGGTCTTAGAATTTTTCATGTACCTATACTGATTTCTGCAGATTGGCTTATTATTTTAATCTTTGTACTGAAGTCTGCCTACTAGCATGCAAATATACTTCAGCTAGTGAGATATTTACAAAAGATTCACTTCGATAATTTACTGTCAATTATTTGTTGAAGCTGGTGATAGACATCTACTCTCCAGGGAAATTGAGAGTTGTAATTAGTTTTGGCCAAATGTGCTATCCTCTGTATAAACAGGGTGTCTTAAGAAAGATTATGGGATATGATCTTATGTTCTTCATTACGCAGGCAGAATTCCTCATCATTGCTGAAAGGTTAAATGCTTTGGTCTGTTCTTTTGAAGGAGTGTAAGTTGGTGGCTGCAGCATTGCCCCAGGAGATCCAAGTTCAAGTCCTAACACAACTACTGTCTTGCTTCTTAACCTTTAAGAACCCGTACCACCAGCATTTCTTTCTCTTTCTTCTATCTTTCAAGTTCCTTTGGGCTGAACATTGACCTTAATTCTCTATATAGTCTGACAAAAATTCTCACTTTATGTTATCATGTCACACAGATGAATAATTATGATCATTATTCGCATCAGTAGTTTGTTTTAATGTTCAGTCTTGTTCTATATGACCTCTGAAATCCAAATCTTGGTTTTACAATTTTGCTTTTGTTAAGTAGTTGACAAAAGAACTTTTCTATTTTAGCACAATCATCGTGAAGAGATACATTTAAATTTTTCACTTTCATTTCACATTTGTTTAACTGAATTTTCTTTTTCAACTCTGCAATTTACAGTTTTATTTTAATCCATTATTTTAGACTAGAGAGGGGTATGGCAAACTGTACATATTGCTCTTTGTTTAACTTTCATCACTTTGCATCAGCTTTTACCAACAGATCTCCCTCTAAACCCATACAACTCTTGACTCCTAACACTTTTTTTCACATTAGACCTCAAAATCATTTCTAGTGCAATGGTTATATTTTATTCCTTTTCATCCTCAGCCGAAACATCATTATATATGCTGTGCCCATTTCATTAAAAATAAATGAATAAATAAAAAAGCAGCTAACAGTAAAGCCCAAAGGAATTCATGTACTCTGCAAGTATAGTAAGACTTACCATAAGTTCTTCAATGTGATGAAAATTTTTGGAAAGAAATACACAATTCAGGATCTTGATTATGTGGAATGAGTAGGGGAAAATCACTGAAAAGTTGGAAAACAAGCTTATTGCATGAGTAAACATGTATGCATATGTACACACACACGCACATACAGAAATACAGATAAAAATGTTCTGTGTTGTTGTGGATACAAATTATCCAACAGGTTTCACAGTTCAGCCAGAGTATTCTCTTTACACCATGTTGGCATGGCATTTAAAACTCCAGTTTTGCATGTACGTGCATGTATCTTTTCTCCACTTAAAATGGAATGACTTCATAAAAAGTGAGTGAATTTAAAAATGTTTTTTCATAATAACGTTTTGACCTCTACAAAATCGTAAAATCATAGAATAATTCAGGTTGCAAGGGACCTCAGGAGGTCTTTCATCCAAACTCTTCATCACAGCAGGGCCAACAAAAGATTTGAGACCAGGTTGTTCAGGGCTTTATCCAGTCAGGTCTTGAAAATCTCCAAGAGTGGAGACTGCACAATGACTTCGGGAAACTAGCTCCAGTGTTTAATCATGGTCCTAGGGTAAAATTTTGTCCTTATGTCGGAATCTCCCTTTTCAATTTATGGTCGTTGCCTCTCAGCCTCCTGGCACGCACAGCTGGGAAAAGCACTGCCTCCACCTCCTTGCCGTCGCACCCCCAGGCACCGGGGGCTGCTCAGATGCCCTCGAAGCTGCCTCGTCTCCAGACTGAACATGCCCAACTCTCCGAGCCGCTCCTCACAGGGCAAGTGCTCCAGCCCCTGGCAACGTTAGATGGAGCATCTGCTTGCTGGACTCGTGCGCACTCCTCAGCATCTCCTTCGGGGTCCCAAACTGGACTGCATGCCCCCGACGTGTTGTAGCGAGGACTCAGTGTAGGGGAATAGCTGCTTTCCTCAATCAGCTGGCCATGCATTTCAGGCACGGCCCAGGCGCTGTTAGCTTTCACACTGCTGGCTCACGTAGAGCCTGCTATCCACCAAGACCCCCAGCTCCTTCTTAGTGGACTTACTGGCAATTTATTTATAGATCATGTTTTCCATATCTTCACTTTTTGGGGTTTGTTTTTTGAAGCGGAATCAAAATGAAAGCTCCTTTCGGGAAGTGATTTTATCTGGGGAGTGGAAGGCATCTTGAATGACATTGCAGATTTATGGGGAGTGGAAGGCATCATGAATGACATTGCAGATTTATGGTTTTTTGCTCAGGTTAAATTTCCCGTCAACGATTTTCTCCTTCTGTAGAAACATCAGGTTTTAATTTTTCTGTTTTTTATGTAAAATCTTTCACACCTTCATATGCTTTATAAATTAATTTAATGCACTTATCACCTATCAGTACTGGAAACACCTACTCTTCAATAACTTGCAGCTGGCTCAGCACCATAAATTGCAGGCTACATCTTTAATGTGGGTTCTAGGTCTTGATTTTACTTTTCTATATGAATGTGCTAACTTCTGGTCTGTGAGTCTGAGCATGTCCAAACAGGCCTTTGGCAAGCTGTGGGGAGCTCGAATTTGTATGAAACAATTTGGTTATTTGATGCATCCAGTGTTTGTACATATTGTTAACAACTCTGTGTACCAATATAACATCTACCGTAGACATTGATTTTCAGTGGAAGAAATTAATTATAAGACACCAGTCAGAACTACCTTAATTCACAAAGATTGCTTGCCTAAAATAAAACCTAGGGTTGAATGCAGTCTCATAGTCATTGTGGAGAGACCAAGCTTGCTTCCAGTGTCCGGTTTGCCCCTTAGCCAGGGATGTGTTTCAGTATGGGTCACATAGTGGGAGTACAGTCTTGCTGTGCAGAGTTGCTACGGAAGGGAATAAGCGCTACGAAATCATCCTGGCTGCTGAGCAATTTTAGTTTCTATTGGGTAGAGATAAGCGGTAGCACTGAGCAGCAGCTCTGTGTGTCTGCAAGTGGTGCAAGAATGAGAGCTCGATGGGGAGCTAGGTTGCTGCAACCTTTCCTCCACTCTTTTTCTCAGCAAGTTTATGCCTAGGAAAAAAATAACACCCTGATACTGCCTAACTATGGTCCCTTTGCTACAGGACTTACTCTTAAAGACTTCAGATTTAAAAGCTTGGAACCCAGATTTTTTTTGCTTAAAAGTCACAAGGTACAGTAATCCATCAAGTATGAAGATGGTTAAGGGCAAATTGTCTCAAAAAGTGCAAGAACTGGGGACTGAAGAGCGTTCAGCACAGCAATCAAACAAACCCTCTTAATGAGGAATCGTCCACTGGGCTAAATCAGAATACCTGCTCTGAAATATGCAGCAGTGCTGGGTTTTATATTAGCTGATGACATGGCTCTGTATAACTTTAAATATTTTACTTGGTGTAGGTCATCATGAAGATGCCCAATGAATAGTAACCACAGTAATTTCTTAATCATGATGAATATATTGTATAGTTTTGCTGGTTTTTATCCTAAAGACAACACTTTTATCCTATACATATATATAAATATATATCAGTTTTTCATTTGTAAGAAATTTCAGGCACTTTATCAAAAGTATATTCGATTTATGCATGTGTATGTGCATTATTAGTCAAGATGAATGAAGGGTGTTTTATTACATTTCATAAGGCATTTTTTAATATCCTATTTCTAAAAGGAAAAAAATAAATAAATGTAGAAACGTTCAAACGATGTTTAATATTTTAGATTTTTTTTTTCTTTGAAATCTGAGTTTCCTATTCTGACTTTATTGCATACCACATTCTGCAGTCTAGGAAGACCTGAGAAATGCAGTGAAGTTTCTTTTCCAGTCACTGCCTAAGCTGCTAGTAAAACCTTGGGCCTCGGATAAGAAACTTGACCTCAGCCCAGCTGGAAAATTAGATTAAAGCAGAACTTTAGGATAATCAGATGCCTCAGCTGAAGTGGGTATTACACATGCAAACTACGTATATGTGCAGAATGTTGTGATCTTGGAAACTTTCGTGTACAATGACAGAATATAGCCAAAGGCCGGGTTTTTGAAAGATACCTAGGCACTTTGGTGTTCACTTCTGCAAAGCCTTAGGGACAGATGCAACATTTGACATAGGCAACAAGGGTGAAAGTCATAATTGTGAGTGATATGACTCAAAGTTAGCTGTCGAAATCCAGATTAATCACCCTCAATGAGTTTTACGGTCATGACAAGAAAAGGGAATTCCCAGAGAGCTTAATACGGCTACATCCTAGGTATGAGTTTAAGAATGTGCACTTAATTTTCCTGCAAACCTCATATTTCCAAATAATGTTTTTTACAATCCCCCCTCTTCATCAGTTGAGAATGTAATTTATAAATACAGGGCTGACCGAAACTGCTAATAGAACTGTGAAAGAGAAAGAAAGATGAAAGTGTTGAAAAAGAGGTCTAAGCTGATCAGCATGTGGATGGTCACTGAACCAAAAAAAAACCCTAAACCAAACAAAAAACCCAGGTAAAGCAGCAGAGACTGAAAAATGTGTTGCCAGCTTTTCAATAAGCCTCATAAGAGTTGTCCTTGTTCAAAAAGGCCAGATCTTGAAGTACTTACTTGACCATATAAACTTTGTGATTTGAGAGAAAACTGATGCAATTTGAGTGGAAACTGATGCAAGCCCCATTCAGTGCAAAAAGTGCAAATAAAGAGAACGATTACTGTTCATTCTTCAGTCCTTTCAGTCAGTCATGCAATTTGGGAGATTTTGTCTTTTTCAGTGCTTGAAGTTGACTGTGCGACAGATGATCGTTAACAGTATGAAATGAAGAACTGCGGCAAGAACTGGTAGTCACCAGGAATGCCTTGAGTTCCTATGACAGCTGAGGGCAGTCTGGAGGCTGCAGAAGAATCCCACCCTAAATATGCGCTACTTAAAATGATCAAAGAGGATATTTTCCTTTTATTCTTGAATTTTCATTCAGAATTAGTTGCTTGCTTAATATCAAGTTGAATACTAATAACACACAGTACCATGACAAAGACTGTGGTTGCAGCTTGAGAAGGCTTTGTGAATAATGTAAAACTTATATTCCACAAAAGTAATTAATAAAACTACCATAGGGAGAAAAGTTCTGCATGTTTATTCATTTATTTTAGCTTCCTTTGCTTTTAACAACCATAGATTATAAATAGTTCACTGTACAGAGCATAGGCTAGGCTGATAAATTTCATGGGTTTGTCATGGGGAAAATATTAAATTTCATGCCTTGTCACAGAGTAATAGGAAAACCATATTAATACTATGCAGACAACTTATATAATTTAAACTGAATTTCAGAGGCATGCTTAGAAGAAAAACAGAATAAAGAATTTACATAGGAAAAGAATGGCAATACAACGTTGAGACATCTTGGAACTTCTCTATGGTAAAAGAGAAACTCGTATTATACTGGGTTTGTCCCTGCTGTACATATATACTGAAGAGAAAGGGCATTAAATGTTCACATGCTTTCTGTGTGATTTATCTCCCCTAAATACCTAAAGGTTTGACATCAAAGCTAATCATCCTAGGTTCCTTGTATAGTTAGCAAAGAGAAATAGGCATTTTCTGAAGGTGATTCATCTCTCCTGACTCAGACTCAAATTTTAAAATGAGATGAAGTGCTTTCTGGATTTTTCTGGAAGAACCTACTCCAATAAGGTCAATCTCGCATTTTGTGGGGGCCTGTGGCATGAGTGATGATCTATTCTGTAGATATATTTTTTATACAAGACCTTCAGAAAGTGTTGAATAAGGCAGTAGTAGACTACAAGAACAAACCATGGGGAATTGGTCTTTTCTAGTTGTGGGAACAGAGAATTAGTGTTTGTCTGCATCTAGATACCTTCAAAGTTGTAAATGACTTGGAAGATAGACTGCTATAAACACTATAGAAGAACATTGTATTTTCTGTCACAAAGACTTATGGAAAAGACTTCAATGTGGCAAAAACTGAATTCCATATGACTGAAAAATATAGCTCAGTATTTCCTACATTATTAAGATACATATGTTTCACACATAATTTCTCTGTAAAGACCTCTCAATTTCCTTATTGGGATTCATTAGCATAGCACAATAGCTTTTGCTTTTTTAGTCACTTTGAAGTCATACAAGGTCCAGCATGTATTTTATCTCTATTTCCTTCTACTATATCTTTGTAATATTTAATATTTTCATCTCTTGCTTTCAGCATTACTGTTCTCAGGGTACTATCATGCTCAGCCTCATCAGTTGAAGCAATAATCATATCATCAGCAATTATATCTTCCCTGGAAGTATCACCGAGTGCCTCATAACTCTCTTTCTACAATATTTCACTGACACATTTAATCTCAAATGTTAATCTAGAAAACTGGTAATGTCCTCCTGGAGAGTTAGAGGTACCTAAAAAGAGACATACCTATCTAATTTCACCTGCCAGGCCCCATCTTTCTTACCTGAAATTGTAACAAGTTGCTCGATCGCTAATTGATGTTGTAAATCTTCTGATGTCCGTACTGAGCAGTGTTAAAAGGCATGGTGCTATTTAACCTTCTGATCTTAAACATACTGTCTTTTTTTGTTCTTTGTTTCTTTCTGCTCCAGTCAAAGTGCTGATGCATTCTCTTGTGCTATCAACTTTCTCCGTTCCTTACTGGCTAAGGACAAAATTTTGATACTTTCAGTCACTTGAATCATACTTTATTCCATAACTGGTTGCCCTAACTTTATTATTGATTATAGTGAAACTACTCGTGCAGCTTAACAACTGGATTTTAGGTATTCCAAGTGTAGCAGAAATTATCTTACTTCAACCACATTTACCTAATACAACATTTATTTCTATGTAAATATGCTCAGATTCTCCAATTCCTTTAAATGTATCATGGTAAACTATGACAATATCTTCTCTAGATGTTGATTTATTGTTGAATGTCTCTCACCTATATACTCAACATGTCATAGATGGTCATTCAGTTATGAAAAATTGTAATTTGCCTTTGCTTTTTTGGTTGTCACTTCCAGCTTCACCACTTCTTTTGATTAATTGGGCTACATTCTCTGCTGCTGTAAGTGGATGAAATATCGCTATGTGCTTTACCCTACAAACAATTAGCTTTTGGGGTTTCAGAATCTGCTTTCTTTGAGTACAGTAGACTTGTGTTATTCTGAATGCTGGCTTCCAGTCCAAGTTTATCAGAACAAGGACAACAAGGATCTGAGTTTAGACTTACGCTTTCCTTCAGCCCTCCTGGCTGCCCCAGCATGAGTGATGTGTCTACTCAGGATACAGAATGAATTGCAATTCTGTAATAGTATAGAGACTCCATGGAGCTCAATATTGTAACTACGTACATTCCTCCTTACGTTACCATGAGGGTTTTCCAACATTATTGCACATGCTATGAGTCTTCTAAAATCAGTAAATTCTGTACTCCTGTTCACATAGAGTTAAGATTGCTTAGGTATATACATTACTTATACATCACATATTTCCAAATACATCAGATAAATTACTACCTCTTCATAAATGTGACTAGGTGTGATTTTATTGAGAGCAGAAGTAACTGAGGGGAAGGAACATTTTTAAAAAGAATTTAAACTTTTGATCCCATTATGAAAATGTTACTTGATAACAGGGTTCTCTCTTTGGGCCTTAATTAGAAGGAAACAATCTGAAACTTAAAAAATAATGGCTGTTGATGATAACAGACAGCAGGCAACTTTAACATATTTGGTAAAACAGAATTTCTTTTCTTCCTAAGCTGTTTTATAACTCCTTATAATACTTGCCCGACAAGTGCTATGTCCACTTGTTTCTAAACAAGCCTCTGCCTCTGGTGATACTCTTTGGACAGTAAGCAGGAAACAAAGTCAAGCTAGAACCTTTGCAACCTGGAAGAGGTATACATTGTCTTTCCAGAAAAATTGAGTAACATTAGCAGATGACCTTCTGCGCAGATTTTATGGGAAGCTATATTACAGTACCAGTCTCACACATTTACTAATGAAAATAATGCTTATGACTTTAAGATGATGACATATACATAAAATTAGAGGCTAAATGTAAAGAAGGACGTTCACGCAACAAAGAGGTTTTACATAGCTGATGAGGAAATACATCTGAAAAAGACAACTGTGACAAAACATTACATAAACAAAGATGGAAATAGATTAACCCTGCAAGAGCAGAAGTCTTAGGGAACAGATTTTCTTTGTTCAAGGACTAACTGACAACTCATATCCCGTTGTAGGCTGGTTTTGTTGTAGAAGGTTTTTGCCAAGCTCAGGATGATGGAGAACAAGATAAAAGTCCATTGCTGTGATGAAGGAGAGATGTAGGCTGAAACAAAGGTAACATCTTTTCAAAGTGCTCTCAAATTATCCACGGTTTCCTTCACCCCAGCTCTGCCAAGGAGAGCAACACTAGATAATCCTTTTATCTCTGGCATGGAGCTCTCCTTGTGTTTGTCCTCAAAGAACACAAAAGTTTTGGAAGCTCTTGATGTCGGCAATCAACTCTGGTTAGTAACACCGCCCTTGCTGATGTGTGTAGAGATTGCTTTGAAGATGCATGGAAAACCCTGATCTGCTGAGGCACTGGTAACTTTAGAACCCTTTCACCTTTAGCTTCTCTTCTGTGGAAAGCTCTGTGGTTTGTCAGTCATTCAAAAGGTCTCTGAAAACTTTCTGCAAAAGTTAGATGCCAGAGAGCAACTTTCTCTGCTAAAACAGCCAGAGCCAGAAGCTGGACCTTGCATGCCAAGATGTTAAGGATAGTTATAATTTTGTTGTGGAGTGGCTGACACTATAGGGATTGGCCATTATGAGTCTCTGGGCTGTAGAGGAAAATGCTAGGAAGGTTCGCAATGAAAATGTGAGTGTAGATCATTCTAATGAGTTTCTAGAAAAGTGAAGCAGTTTGTGGTTTTGTTAGTAAATCATAATTCTGCAATAATATTCTTAGGAGTTGGGTTTGGTTTTTTTTTTAGAGAATGAACTTGCTCTCACGTAGTCTATTATGCATAGATAGTTATGAGTAGAGTGGGGGAAACCACTATCACCTGAGGTGGCCAAAACTGTTTCAGTGTGGTTTATGTTTACTACACAGGCAACATTACAGAATTATTCCAGAGGTGTGACATTTACATTCCCACATATAGGACCAATGGACACCTTTCCACACAGGAGTCACAGAATTTCCAAATGCAGTACTCAGATTTTCAGAAAAATCCAAGCACCTGTGTAGGGTTCGAGCACACGCTGCCAGACTGCTCTGCTGGCAGACACCTATGACCAGCCCCAGACGTTGTCAAAGTTTAGATAAGAGCCCAGTACTGTATATTCATCATCCCTGGAAATTCTAGAGCATACACACAACGGAAATAGCCAAGCTCTTGGAAGTGACAGTGGCAAAAAAAAGCTGACAAAGAAAAAAATCTAAAACACCAAGGAAAGCTCTAAATATGACAACGATGTGTGATATATGCTGTATCTTCACCTAAAAGGAAGTCAAGTAATTGAAAGAGAAGAAGGCTGACTGAGTGCTTTTTAAATGTGACTGTGCTATGCAGATATTTGTGTGAAATGGTACAACAAAGATGATGGACACTAGGATCCCATCTTCAACAGAGAGACTGCAGCTGTAAAAGCTCAGTCGTCCCAAAATAGCACACTGAAATGAAGAGGACAAACATAGCAGTGACCTGTATTCTGAAAATCGACATCTGCTGCACACTCAGAGCAGACATTCATTCACTATTTCAGAGGTCGTAACAATGACTGCATAGCAGAGCTGCCTGCACCTTTGAAGCACCATGGAAGCCAGCAAATAAAAGAAGTGGATTTGTCTCAAGCTGGAGGGCATGTTTAGAGATAGACTGCACACGATGAATGAGGCAAAGTTACCTTGTTGATAGATGACTTGTTGATAAATAACGTAGAACCAAAGACAAAAGTGGAAGCAGCCAGATCAAAAGCAACAAGATGTCTAAATTGTTTTGAAGCAAGCAGCTTTAGAGATGAAAGGAGGCAGCAAATACTACCGTGTGAAAGAATTGCGGCTTCCTTAACCCACAAAGGTGAAAGTTAAACAGGTAGACTTACTTAAGCCTCATGTTTTCTTCACAGTCCCAGTATCTTTCAAAGACATTATCCCAACAAGACCATTATCAGTCTAATTTGATACTCGGTGCTACTCAGATGGTGGCAATAAGCTTACAGTATTCATATGACCGGGTATGAAATTAATCTCATCCTAAACACATTTAAAATAGACCCTGCTTCTTTTTTTCTGAATATAAAGGGAGCTGTGGTTTGTTCAGAGGCAGATATGCACAGTGTTGATCTCTGAAGTGACTGTCTGGAGAGGTAAAAACGTTTGGGTGAGACTGACATTGGTCTGAAGGTCTAACATTTTCAAAGCATGCAGGAGCAAATAGTTTGAAAGAAGATCTAGGCACATTCTTGTTTTTTTTAAATTAGTACTAAATGTCAGGCAGAGATGAAAGATTTGAAATATATATGAACTGTTCATAAAAGAAAGCATATCCAAAATCAGACTTCCTTCCGTGAACCGAAGTTCAAGGATAAGATTCATGTGAGTGCCCAGGAATGTTGATAAACACCATTTTGTTACCCGGATGATATCAGGTGAAATGAACCTTAACACTACCTAAATAAAGCTTTCTTTTCATATATATGTTTCTGTCTTAATAAAGTTACAAACTCGGCTGACTATTTAAGATTTGATAAATAAACAGATTAATTAACTTTTACCTCAACTTGATTGTAGTTAAGGGTGGTTTAAAAGTAGTGAGCTAGAATGAAAGAATTCAAAAACGACATTCGGTTGAAAAAAAAAAAAGTATCCAGTTTCTTAGTAACTTTTTCCAGGATATTATAAAAGGGTTTCTGGTAGGAATTTTTTTAAGCTGCATGTTTAAGTTGAGTTGACAGTTAGCAATGCAGATGTCTTAGGGGTAGAAGTCTCTTCCGACATCCATGAATAATCAGAGACGCTCTCTGGAATACCACAAGGTAACGGAGATCATACTGGAGCCCCAAGGGTCTTCACTGAGGTTATGACACATACAATGTGGGTGGGGCAGGAGCTCGGTTAAAACAGAGATGGCATAATTCAGTGGCCCAAAACACTGTGTTGTGCTGCCAAAAACTATTCACCTGTGTGTGTCCACTTCTGTAAAAAATATTGATGGACTGGAAGAAAAATAAGTGTGAAAAAATGAGAAGCTTTGCATCCATGGACAGGATCTTCAGCGTCCCTTCCCTGGACAGCTGGACATAAATGTTGTAGTTCATGTGGCAAAGACTAAGCAGACAATACACACTTCTACCAGATCATAGAGTCACAGAATCAGAGGATGGTTTGGCTTGGAAGGGACCTTTAAAGGTCATCTAGTCCAACCCCCCTGCCATGGGCAGGGATAAGTGAAACGGGTTCAGATGACAGGGTTCGAAAGGGTTGACTTGTCTGCGTTAAGGGTAAAGGAAAGCACCACCAGCATTTGAATCGTAAAAAAGAAACACTTAGTGAGGACTTGGTCATACTTATGTAGGTGAGTGACCCAAGCCGGAGCGCATGCAGCCCTGATATGGGTAAGACATTAAAATTCTATTTGTACAAATTATTAAAAAGCCCAAGTATTTATCCTTGCTGAAAGAATACTAGATACAATACGTGGCATTTGTAAAAGAACAGGGGTGGGGGTCATCCTGCTTGACTTCAAACACGTACAGTGTTTGTACTTCATCATCAATGGAGAGGAGCAAGCACTTCAGAGATCCTAAGGTGGATAGGTCAGAAGACCTATTTTAGGTCAGAAGAATTACACATTAGCAGTGCCATTAACAGCACAAATATATAAAATAAAGTAGGTGAATACCTACTTTATAATTTATACGGTAATTTCTTATATAAAATAATGCATATTAATATTATATGCAGTTTTATAATGCCGTATATGATTATACAGTATATACACCTGTATAAGAGTATTATCTTTTTTATTTTCCAAATTTTCGTTGGGGTAATTTTTAGTCCATTCAGCCTTCAGTAATTGATACAGGTTTGCAGCTTGTACATGCCTGTGCACCGAAGTGGCTTTCTAATGCATGTGTGTTCACTGATTTGGCAGGAAAGAATTCAAATGTATGCGTAAGTTCTGGGATAGCTTTGGGTGCTGACGATCCAGCCATTCTCTGAATATCCAGATTCCCTTTGGTATTAGTTGTCCAGCTGTAACTTTTTGGATTCAACAGGATGAATTCATGCTGCAGAGATTGCCTCCAAATTCCTGCCTAACAGTTTGCATGCACGGCAAGATGGAACAGATGGTCTTTGCATGGCAGGAGCTTGCTAGAATCAATTTTACCTCTTTGTGCTAGAACAGCTGACAACAGCATTAATTGATATCAGTTGTTGCATTTTTAGGAGGAGATAGAGAATACATAAATTCTTACAATTTCTGAAAGAGATCCATGAGGTCTCTCATGTTTGCACAAATTTATAAAAGGTTCGTTCGGAATGCTGCTCTTTTTCTGTAAGATTTTTTTTTTTATACATTGCCAAGCTTTCCCTTGCCAGGAAAAATATTAACCCTGTTGCTTTCCAAAGAGACGTGCAGATCTGTCAATGCTCTGAACACATCATCAGTCCCATGGAACTGACGTTATTTGGATACAGCATCTGGTACCTCTGCCCAGATACTTTCACTGATAGCAGTATAATGTCTGTTGTTTCAGTGTAAGAAAACCAATATGCTATTTGATCTTTGTTATTAAAATTGCCTAGGTAACTGAGGTTCTTTTTCAAATGAATGTCTCTTCCAAAAAAAAAAAAAAAAGTAATTAGAAAGCATCAAAATGTATATGACAGATATCATCGTAAGCACTACATGCATCAGTTCCTTTTACGAGTGGATAATATCACAGGTTAAGAAAGGAGATCTTTCCCAAGTACCCTCATATATGATTTTATGGAGCCCATATGGAGGGTTATGAAGTTGTTCTTTCATTAACTCTTGTTTATTTATGATGCTAATTTCTACCTCCAATTCTGGAAAACCTGCACCTTGAAATATTTACCTGTAACAGAACGATCTTTGGTGTAGGTATGGATGAGAATAAGGTTTGAAACATTGTCATTTTCCACTCGACTTTGTAATTGCCAGTGCTGAGGTCCTGTGAGGACTTGATGTCATGGGAAAGGAGCAAGAAAAAGAAGTTTGAGGGGCAATATGGGACAAGCACACAGATGTTTTAATGAATTCACATTAAATAATTTTGGCAAAAGCTAGTCAGTTTATTACACAAATATTTGACCTAGATTTTGAACCAGCTCAGTGTCTGAGATTTGCAGTCCAATGTTAAAATGCAATCATACTTTCTCCGGGAGGTTTCATAGACTATGCGCAATACAGACGATGCAGAATTAATCTACAAAGTACACCGTCAAAAATTGCAGTCTGTTGTTTGGTGCTATATTAATAAAATGTATTATTAAGGAGTGAGTTACAAGTGGTTCTTGCATAGTGTCAGCATCAGTATAACATACATAAATGAGATACAGCTTCTGAATTCTCTCTAACAATTTTTATGAAGCTTCACCAGTGAAACCATCAGGTCCCAGCTCTGATCTCTTGACACATGTGCAGTGATAATATGGAAGCCTTCTGTATCTGTAGGTGTAGAATTCAAGGACTGGTTCACTGTTAGCAATCCTTCATCAGTTTAGATGACACCTATATAGTTTGCATGGTTTTTTCTCAGTTATTTTGATGAAAGTAAAGCTGCATTTAGTGCATTAAAATCACCTCTAAATTAGTTGAAGAAATTGTCTTCTAGGTGGGATACTGGTGGTCCAATTGTATAGCGGACTCTAATGACCGTGCCACCTAGGATGAGCTGTGATGCTTAAAAGGCCTTCAGAATTCAGAGGATGTACAGTTTTAATGGGACTGTGCAAGAAGTTGATAGGGTGAGATTCACCAGAGGTCAGAAAATGCTTTCTTCATTTTCTCAAATTAGAAAAAGTTTTGGTCTATTAATCATAAATAACATGAAAGTAGCTGCATATTTTCCTACATAATTCTAATAACTATTTGGAGTAGACAATAGGGAATTAACTTTCTCTGAAAAAGTAATTCTTATGTTAATAATAGCTGATATTATGCCTGTGTCTATTATTTATTTATGAGCCATGAGACAATTGATGTTCTCAGCCTGTCAGTCATTTAGATGTCTCTTTCATAGGTAATATCTGCTGGCTTTCATAGCTTATGTTCAGGTTGTTAACTTCATTGTTTTCTCAGAACACTGCACAGTACTACAAACTATGATTTTCTTTAAATTAAGCTTAAACTTAAGAGTATTTTAGATTTATTCATTAATAATAGATTGTGTACAGCCACCAAGTTCTCTCTCTCTGTGATGTTAAGAATTGAATTCTACTAGATGTAAAAGCTTAAGAACTGATGGGAATAGAGTATGGGAAACTGATAGAGAAAAGGAGAAGAAGCAAAGGCCAGAGAGAGAATATGCTGGTTAAACCCTTGTATTGGGTTTGTGTGGCCAGGTTTTGGTAGCCGCAGGGGCGGCTTCTGTGAGAAGGTGCTGGAAGTTTCTTCCCCCATGTCCAACAGAGCCAATGCCAGCTGGCTCCGAGATGGACCTGCTGAGGCCGAGCCCATCAGCAACGATGGCAGTGCCTCTGGGTTAAGAGATTTAAGAAAGGGGCTAATTATCCACCAGTTTACCTTATCTACAGAGAATATGGTAGAATCATAATAAATAAATAAGTACAAAAAGAAAACAACCTGTCAGTATAACAACTTGCAACAAAAAAAATGGCTTGCTTTGTCATGATTTAACCTAACGAGGGCGAGACATAGATTTCTATGTTACTTTTCCAGTTGCTGCTTTTTCTAGAGCTTAGGTCAATGTTTATTTAGAACTGACATATAGGTTCTTGTTATCCAGTTAATATTTAATTCACTGTACTATTACACTTTCTTCTCATTGGTTTGCTTGCTGTATTCTAATTTGAATCATATTTTCACTTGGATTTCCAGTTGTAATCTTTAAATAGCCAGCTGTGGTTTCCTCTGATCACGCTGGGAATGGCCAAAAATTGGATTAATCTGAAAGTTGCGATTCCTACTCATTTCTATGCTTCAGGAAACAGAGATGTGCTCTTCAGGACAATATTTTATAATCTTATCTAAACTTTTTCTAAGTGTTTGTCCAATACCTGCTAAAATAATAAATATAGGAAAAACCAACATGAGTTCAAAAACATGAGTGGGAAAAATAAGTATCTTTTTAAAAAACATCTTATTTTGTGTATTTAATATATTTATTATTTTGCTTCATGTACAACATATGGAGTACACCTACAGCATTAATTTCTCTACCTTCTACTCATAAACCCCTTTGGCTCATTGTTTTAAGTCCACCAGAGAGACACATTTTTCAGATTATCCCGAAGAATTCTCTCTTTTTAAAACTCTAAACATACTTTCTTTCTAATAGGCTCTGGTATTTTCTGTTCTTCATACAAGATTTTTTTTCTAGAGCTATTCATTACTTTTTAAGCAATAGCTGAGGAAAGTAAAACACGTTAAAGTCTGTGTGTACAAAAATTAAAGGGAAATGTTAGCATGGTAAGTCTGTGCTCAGCATGAAAAGTCTGGACACTGCATAAATCCTGCTAGCTGCTCTCAGTTCAGTCCAGCAAGCAGTATTTAACCACAGTAGCAGAACTTGAAAGTGAAAAACAATATCCAATTAACAGCGATAACTGTGCTGTGGAACAGAAACATGAGAAGTACAAATAAAGGAAAATGAAGCGGCAGGTTGTTTGGAGGTTTATGAAAGTAAAATAAGGAAACCTCATATCAAAACTTAATATTTGGAAAAATAAAACATAACAAAATGAAAAAACTGTTTATCTTGGAGAAAGAAGAAAAGAAGAGGAAACAAAAATAATCTATGATATACAGAAATTTTCGGGGTGGTTGGTGGTTTTCATAAAAAGAATAAGTAAAACAGCTAATTAAATCCACCCACTGTTGGTGTGAAAGGGAAGCAGCTCCATTTAATTTTTCTCCACTCTGGAAATTACAAAAAAGATGATCCTTAAAGCTGAAGTAAACATTTTACAAAAAATCAAGACAAATAAGGGCATTTACATATAAAAAGTCTTCCAGGTTTTTAATCTGCTGAGTCAAAAAACATGTATGAACAATTAAGCTACTTTTATTATAACAACTTAGGAAAAAGATGCTATAAGTATCTGCTGTATTTGTGGAAATGCTGTCCTCTTCACTGTTCATACATAAGGCTAGCTTTTACACATGGACACAGCTTCACCAAACTAAATCTGCCTGAAATCTTCTTATGGGTACTTTTAATTAAGACACGCCTCCTTCACTCGGTTTGAAAGAGCTAGAAGACATCAGCTGGCATTACAAAAACAAAGCTAACATAAGTTAGCAGTAACATTAGAGTGTAGTAGGTCAAATCACAGCTGCAGAACACCATGGAGCCCTTGAGGTTAAAGTAACTGACTGTATTAGCTCATCGCAGGAGAAAAATTGCTGTGCTGCCTGGATGTTGCCAAATATGAGTGCGTGGAATGGCCAGGACAGCAATGGGAAGGAGGACCAAATGGTGCAAGGCTGAGCTGTGATTATCACCATAAAAATGAAAGCGTTGAGGATGGACCACTTTGGAATTAGTGGTGATGTGTTTACTGAGACCCCTGATCTATCACCTGACCTTGCGTTGTCTCCATAAGAATTTGAACAAAGAGGAGAACAATGGAGAAATACAACTTCACGTTTCCTAGAGGAGTTAGATCTGATTTCTCTTTGTTTATGCAAAGATTCTAGACAAGTGGAATTTTTTTTAAGGTTTCCCAGAATCACTGAACCAAATAATGGTTGAGGTTGGAATGGGTGTCTGGAGATCATCTTGCCCAATCCCCCTGCCCAAGCGGGGCCACCTAGAGCCACTTGCCCGGGACCATGTCCAGGCAGGTTTTAAATGTCTCCAAGGATGGAGACTCCACAAGCTCCCTGGGCAATCTGTGCCAGTCCTTGGTCACTCTCGCAGTGAAAACTTGTTTTCTGATGTTCAGATGGCAGCTCCTGTGTTAAAGCGTGTGCCCATTGCCTCTGGTCCTGTCACTGGGCACCACTGAAAAGAGCCTGGCTCTGTCTTCTGCACATCCTCCCTTCAGGTATTTACATACGTCAGTGAGATTCCCCCAAGCCTTCTCTTTTCTATGCTGAACTGCTCCAGATCTCTCAGCCTTTCCTCATATGTGAGGTGCTCCAGCCCCTTAATCGTCCTCGTGGCCCTTTGGTGAGCTCTCTCCAGTCTGTCCGTGTCCCTGTTGTACTGGGCAGCCCAGAACTGGACACAATACTCCAGATGTGGCCTCACCAGTGCTGAGTAGAGGGTAAGCATCACCTCTCTTGACCTGCTGGCAATACTTTGTCTAATGCGGCTGAGGATACCGTTCACCTTCTTTGCAGCAAGGGTGCATTGCTGGCTTATGTTCAACCTGCTGTCCACCAGCACCCGCAGGTTCTTTTCTGCCAAGCTGCTTTGCAGCTGGGTGGCCCTCAGCACATATTGGTGCATGGGGTTGTTCCTCCTGAGGTGCAGGACTTTACACTTCCCCTTGCTTAATGTCATGAGGTTCCTATTGGCCCATTTCTCCAGCTTGTCAAGGTCCCTCTGGATGGCGGCTTGACCCTCTGGCATATCAGCCACTCCTCCCACTTCGGTGCCATCTCAGACGTGCTGGGGGTACACTGCTGAGGTTTGCAGGAGGAGATGACAAAGAAAACATGCAATACTCAGCTATAATCAAGTGAGTGGAGCCAACATGTTTTCTAGGACAGACCTGAACAGGATAGGATTGCTCACCACCTATTAACATACCCTAGAGACAAGGTGCCTGCGATATCCCACATGGCACATTGTTGGAAAGGGAAAAAGCAGTGATCCTTCCTGACACTGTTTGTCAGGGCTCTAATCCAACTGGCAAGAATCGTATTACTATGGCAGATTTTTAGAAATGTGTAGATCGCAGCATGTTTAGAAATAAGGCTGTCTATCATGTCCATATCTTGAGTTCCTAAAACCACATCACGTCCATAATCTAGATCCTTCATTAACTTTACAACAACTGGTGAACCATGCCACTACTATGTTAAGGATTAACAGTTGCTCGATGTATTGGTGACAACAGCTATGTTGTTCTATGTGAAGGCTGATCTCCAAGTCCTGAGGACAGAGCGCTCCTGGTAAGAGAGACCGGCTTTTGGGAAGGTCTTCCAGGACTAAGAGGCTTCCAGACTGCAGCCCTCTGTAGTGAAAGTTGTGAAATCTTCTGGTTTCAAAAAAGCTTTCCAACTTTACAAGCTCCAATATCCCTGTTAAATTAAAATAAGAAAGCAAATAGATATTTCTATCTGCTGCAGAAATATAACAGACTTTCCACTTTATATATGTATCATATCTATAGCACATCTAAGAAAAGAAACTTTCATTCTCCCTCAAAATCAACCTTCCTTCCCTGGAACCAAAGAATACACAGAAATGTCATGAAGTATCTTTGCTATTTATTTTGTTCACAAAGTGTCAAATCAGTTGTGATAGATAAACTGCTAAGATGTAATAAATAAATAAATAAGCAACCTGAGGCGTAGCTCCTATCGTACCAGCTGACGCTGGAGAAGTGGTGTACCTGGTATCAGCAATCTCTGTAAGAGAGTATTTGTCTCTTATCAGTATTCTTTCTTTTTGTGTTTTATTTCTTGTATTGCAAATCTTTCACTAAAAGTAATAGGAAATGGACTACACTGCGATAGCATTTATAAGCCTTTACAACTCCACTTGCTGTAGTCTTCAAAAATGTAAGAGCCTTTTAGCCTCATTTCCCAAACACACGTGACTTCTGTAATTACGCTGTCCGTTTGTCTGTCTCTTTGCACCATTTGCCTCTCTCTCTCACATCTGCCCAGGAATTTATCTTCCTTTTGACAAATTGAATCTCCTATCCAGGTTCCACCAAATTTGACTGAAGTCTCATAAATTCACGTGCGTTTTGTGATGATCAGTAGTAGGATAGATGTGTGTGGGAGGGAGGACAAGGGGAGGGAGAGGGAGGGGGTCAGGGACAGCTACAGGGATATGGAGGCTGAACTGGGACTCCTGAGGAGATGTTGTGGGATTATATCGGGATGTAAGGGAGTACATAAACACAAAGTTAAAAGAAACAAGAATTTCTCTGTATGATATACCAGCCAAATCAGTCTAGTCTACATAGGTTTCTTAAATAGCATAGTAACATGATTTGAGGTTTCCAGTTAATTATAGCTCTTTAACAAGAGGTAGAACACAGGGCATTCTATGTATGAATAGACTAATTATTACACTGTATGTCTAAATGATGAAGGCTGAAAATAAAAAGAAGTCATAAAGTGCAGTCCTTTAGAAGATGAAAGGTGTAAAATTCTTATGTTCATAACGGGAAATTCCACTTTAAAGTGTTAAAAACACTTCTCAATTTATACTTTTGTAATAACTAATACCTAGAGCATTGATTTATTTTCTTTCTTTTCCTTTTGATTAAGTTCCAAACAGAATATTTTTTTACATTTGAACTTGCACACATTTTGTACTCTTTATGGGGCTGATATCCACTGGCAGCTACAGCTGAAAAGTCAAATTGAAACACAGCTACTGTTTCTTCAAGGAGCTATTTCACATGTCAGTTAAACATTTAAAATACCAAAGTGATGGCTTAATTCCTTGGAGTGCATATAACTCAAATGACATAGTAAAAGTGTCGACATCAAAGTGAATACCAAACAAACGTCAAGTGAAAATCAGATCATTTAAAATGCAAACACGTCTTATAACTATGAAAGCTGAAGATAAAAACAGTGAAAGTGCTCAAACCTACACATCCTTCGAATAAAGTTTCAAGAATCCATATGTTACAAGGATAATGTAGCACCACATGTCCGTTCCTTGGTGATTTATATAAGAATTAGCTGAAATACCTATCAATGCCTCTATAACTAACTTAATCTAAATCTCTGGTGCAAGTCCTTAACTGTCTTTTCAATGACACCACTTTTACGTGCTCCTTTTAATGTTCAAGGACTTGTTTATTCAAATCAGATTCCTGAACGTGCTCACTCTTACGATGTTTTGAACAAAAATAGGGCAAGGCTCTGCATAGATATTCTCCTTATAGTTCCAGATGTGGGTTTTTTTCCTGATGGGGACAGAGATGCAGTGCATGACAAGAAAACTGCACCAAGAACAGTGAAGCATTGCCTTGTATAAGCAGGCAAAAATGCTGTCATAACACCATGTGTAGCGCGCTCTTTCTTTCCTCACCTCAGGCTAGCTCTTTGATATAGCAAAGGCCAGAGTTCTCTCTTTTGGGGACTCTCAGATGCATTATATTGAATTAAGCCTCAAGGCTATTCCACCTAAAGGCAAAATTAAGACTTCAATAGCGCTCGGTCAATTTTGTAAAGAGACCGTTTCTTGTAAGCATGTGTAAGGCACGGAGGAAACAGGGTTGATACTATTTAAAATTGTATTAAGTTTGACATAAAAGCTGTTGGGCATTTATTGGCATTCCCTACAATTTGTGCTTTTTATATGAGGGTCCAAACCGACACTTTCACTGATTTTTAGCAGATACAAGGACATGCATTTCTTTCTTCCCTCACCGATATCTGTCTTTAAGGTGTGACCACTCCGCTGTGTTTTCTCTGGTTTTTCAAGCTGAGAAGAAAAGCTTCAGTGCTGACCTGTTCCAAACATTTAATAATTTCTTCAATATACCAGGCATGGATTTAACAACTGATCAATCTACTTAGCTTCTGGCGAAGCAAAAATTAAGAGTCTGTAACCAAAGTGGTCCAGGTGTTGGGATCCACGCCTGAGATGTGTGTCTCCACAGGCAGAGCAGTCTTCCCCAAATACGCCCAACTAAAGTTGGTAAGAATATGCTGAAGCAGAGTCTCAGTCAAAAGCAGTCAGATGGCAGCTGTTGTGCCATTGCCGGCAACAATCTGCATCATTTTCAGCTTTCTATTTCATTCCATAAGCCAGCCAAAATGGGGCATAACCTTTACCACAACAGAAATCTCTTCTACTGGAGTAAGTTGCAGTGATGCTTACCTTTATGCAAAGTCATGTATTTGTTGAAATGTAAGCCTCCTGGGGAAAAAAACAGCTCTTCTTTCTACCTGCATTCATCATTCAATTGAGAGACCTGTCTTTAGCTTCTGTGTATACAGCTTTCCTAATTTACAGCCCAGTTTTGGCCCATTCATTTCTCACACGGTGGGTACACAATGTGTGTCTTGGGGACCCTCTGGCTTGCTTTGCCTCGCAGTCTGTACATCCCCGGGTTGAGAGACCATATTGGTGCTGCAAAAACAAGTTGGGTTCAAGGCCAGTCTCTCCAAGAGCAGCACACAGATTATTTAGAGAGCAAACCAGTGAGGCTGGGCTCAGGCAGGGCCTCCAGCACAGCTGGCCATTGAGGATGACTACACCATGGAGCACACCCAGATAGCCTGTTGCAGGGCTCCCGCTGCAACAGGCAGATGGAAAGCTGCTAGTGAGAGAAAGCTGAACATTCTTTCCTTGCTCAGAGCAGTCTACCCATGGTTCCTACGTCCTCCCCGTGCACATCCTTTCTGGGGAATATACATGTGATGTCACTTTGTAGTAGAAGAGAGCTATGCAGGTAAGAAACGCGCAGTGCCAGTCCTTATCTTCTTGGGCAAAAGCGAAGCAGGGAAGCTGCTGACTGACAGGCTGCTTTGCTGCATGATTACCCTCTTTATCCACACCTTAAATCAGCCCTATGTCAGTGCTTCCAATATCTGTAATGATTGTGTGCACGGGCTCCGGATTCATCAGGAACTGTTTACTCACAGTGGATCTAAGGACAGTCCCTCAGAAAGGCCACCGATTAAAAAGACACATGAGCAAATGCTTATAGGGCTCCCAAAACTTTTTCCCTTTTTTATTTACTTATGCTCTCCATTGATTTTAATTAAACTCATTCAAATTGACTCAGGGCATGGAGAAATTTTAGCGGCTGTTAACTGAGACTGGGGTTTAAGGTTAAGTGTCTGTTGGAGATGTCGAAATGCCGACTGTGCAGGCTAACTGTCGGCACCCACGAAATGTTATGTGCCATGATATTTCTTTACGCTGACTCAGAAGGGACGCAGGCACGCTGAAATCTCACCAGCAGGTCTATTTCCAGAGAACTTCAAGCCAGGTAGTTGCTGGGGCAGAATTTTGCTCTCAAGTTTACATTGAAGGGGTGCCAAAGTCATGCCTACTGTAAGTCATCTTCCCAGTGTCACATCAAGTATGAGTGTAATCTGTTCAAATATGGATTTGAGACTACCATATCCCTATATGCAAAACCAAGGGAGAAATATTTAAAGTAGTGATAATTTAATGTATTCATTTCTTTAGATTGCTTAAATATTCATACATCCAAAGCTCTGGGTGCACATACAAAATATTAATAGAAAATCCAGGAACATAATGAAGTCATATGATATATGTCTCAGAGCTACTTTGTCAGAGGAAACTGCTGCATTCTAAAAGCTTTATTGCTCTCCAGAGTTGTTTGATTTTTTCCTCCTTTTTCTTTGACCTAAATGTTAGCAGAGAACTTTACGAAAAGAACTTTGATTTTTCGAATACTCTGTGTAGCTTTTAATGGAGAAAAAAAGAGAGGGAAGAGAGGTGAGATGGAGAAGGGAAGGGGGAAGAGAAAAGGGGAAGGGGGGGGGGGAAGGGAGAGCAAAGGAAGAGAAACAGAAAATAGAAACAGAAAAAAAGAGAAAATAGAAAAAATAAAAAGGAAAATAAAAAGAGGAAAAAGAAAATAGAAAAAAAAAGCAGTTGCATGTGCTGGTTCAATATACTTTTAACAAGACAAAATGTATGTTCTAAAATACCTTGTTATTAGGATAGAGCTTTATTATCCATTAGACTAGTTCAATGAAAAGCACATATTTATTTAAAAAGCCTTCAATCAGGAAATTTGAAGAATGGTTTACTCTCTCAAGCCTCCTCAAAAAAAAATTCCATCTGACCTGATGAGACAAATCAGGACCACAGTGGTGATTTAATGGAGCAATCAGCAATGTGTCAAATCTGATTGATGTGTCCCTTCAGAAACCTGACAGGTGATTTGATCCCCACCAGCACAGACAAATCTTCCCCAGAAGACCCTATTGCTAACACAAGCTGTGGAAAGATTTCTCCAGTCAACTGGTTTTTTTTATTTTGCCCTTGAATTGAGGTGGGTTGTTTTGCCCAACCCCTTTGCTTTGACTTGATTTGAATAGTATTGTCCTGACCTAAAGATGTTATTTATGACAGAACAGAGCTCCTACCTTTCAAAATCTCAATTGTTTTATCAAGTGGTGAAAATTATTTCTCTGCTAAAGCTAAATTAAGAAAGTAATAAATGTAATTTGCACAAAACACCAGTTCTAATAACTATAAATTTATATTAAAAGCAATGAAATTCACACTAAGAGTCAAGAAGCATAGTTACCTTCTTTCTGGATTTTAAGTGGATTACTGTAGAATGGCTGCAGAGAAAGGCAGAGGGCAAACAACAGGCATAAAACAATTAGGAGCTCATTTTATTTCAAAACAGTTGCAACTCATTTCATGTTAAGTGATTATTTGGTTTTATAAAGTATGTGTATTTGAAACCTTTATTGAAAAATGTCATAAAAATTATGGTTTTAAGTTGTGTCAAAGGAAAAACTACATGAGTTGCTCTGCTGCTTCCAAATCTGTTAACTTAAAAGGTCTCTGTCCTCTCTGCTTTGCAGCCCCTTCACAGCCTTACACAGAGAAATCAAATTTTTTACTGTCATTTGACATACCAGGCTGCAGATACAGTGGTCCTGGGTATATTAGTAGATGTCATCCTTGCTAAGGCCAGGGACATTGAAGGCATTATAAATAATTTACTGTATCAATTACTATTCAGTGTTATATAATTAGGAAGTTAGCATACACGGTTTATGTAACGCTGCGTGCACCACGTCAAAAATAGACACAAGCAGCGTGTGACCCACGCTGCCAGCAGAACGGACGAGCTGGCTGGCCTTCTCCTCCCTGGCGGGGCAAGGCGGTGAAGCTCTGCAGCTTGCTGTGACGGAGGTGTGGGCCCAGCGGGCCGTTTCAGGACTGCGGAGGTAAAGCCTTGGCAGCATCAGCATCCTCTCTCCCAGGGCTGCCCCCCCAAACCCAGGGCTGGGGGGCAGGGGAGAGACCGGAGACAGCACGTTGCCAGCACCGCTGCGCGGCCTTCCTCTGCTACGGCTGCCCAGCAGCGCCATTTAGTCTCCTGCCACGGTCGTCTTGGGAACAGGCGGAAAGAAAGCAGCTCAGGATCCCGAGGGTTCAAAGATGGAGGCACCTGCTGCTCCTTTGGGTGCCCTGTGTGCACCCAGCTTTTGGCGGTGCAGCTTTTTCCACTGCGGCCAACAGTCAGGGGCATCAGCTATGAGTGCACGTGAACTAGAGAGTGATCAGTGATGGATATGAGCGGGTAGGCAAGCTGGCAGGTAGTTTTGCAACAGAAAGGAAAAAGAGAATCAGTTTGATATACAAATTTTATTTATGTAAATTGCTTCTCCACGGAAGATCAGCAAGTAATTTCCATTAAAAAGGCGTGAGCTTGTAGGGAGAATTGGGAAGAGAAAGCAGAACATAAAAACTTAGGTCTACATGATGGTGTTTATTTTTCTTTATGAAGTATATAAAAGTCTGTTTAACCTCTCAGCAGTTGAATAAGGTAATTATTTGCAATGCATTAGCAGTAATATGAAATTTCCTATAAAGTATGCGTGATCTGAATCAAGAGCGTGTAAGGTCATTTCTTTTTAATGATGTCAGTTCATAATTAAAATCAACACAAGGGGTTTATTTTTGGAGGATGGGAGCTAATCTTTAAATGTGCCTGTTACAGCTCTTGTGTCCAATCCCAGTGTGACTGCTCTATTAAAATGTGTTTGGTGTGCTTCTCTAAGAAAAATCAATTTTAACACCTTTCTGCAAACAATTTCCTTCCTGTTAAAATCATTTTCCTTTGTAATTATAAAATCATCAGTGTAACAAGATTCAGTTGGAGTTTGAAGAGTATAGTTTATTTTTTAATTACATTTAATGAATAATTGAAAAATATATTAATCTAATGAAAATAAATCTGAATTCATGATTGTTTCATTTTAATTTTTACTAAATCCTTTTATAAGATGTTCATCGCAAGAATACCTTCTATGTGTTCTACAGGTTGAACTTGTCATTAAATATCCCAAATAGGATCAAAACAATCTGATCGCTTTTTTCTGTTATCTCCTAGATTATATGCACATGAATGTGTTCAGTTAGATGCCTACAGTGAAATTTGGTTTCTATTAAAATTGAAGACACAATTCCTAGTGATGTAGCGAAGTCAATACTTTGTCCAGGAAAAGGCACAGCATGATCAGGTAAGGAGGTCTTTGAGGAGAAATGCTGCTTTCATCTCCTTCAGTCTCTGCAGCTCCGACCTGAAAGGTAATAATAACCCTCGGCCCTCATTAGCATCCATAGAATCTGAGGGTGTTCAGCATTTTCTCAGCAGCTTACAAGTGCCATGGCAGAGCCCCAAACCAAGAGCCTATTAAAGATACACATACGGCTCTTGTTGGCTCCGTGGACATGGGATCAGAGTTGTTCTATTAGCCATGAAGGTCAAAGGCAGGCTTAGCCTTTGAAGCTATTGGAAGTCATTCTTTGATGATGAGCAGATAATGCTTTAAGAGATTCATCTGACACAGCTTTATCCATCCAGAAGTTGAGTGTCTAGTCCGAATTTTCAATTTTTTTAAGATTGGCTGCTGCATGTACCTTACAAAGAATTCTTAGGTTGAGATGATTTGGGTTCTGGAGGTTTCCCCTTTTATATACCGACTGAAAGAAAAGTTTAAATGAGTGGTTAAGTTCTCTGACTGTAGTGGTTTAACCCCACAAGGCAGCTAAGCACCCCCCAGCCACTCGCTCACTCCCCACCACAGCAGCAGGGGGGAAGAGAATTGGAAGGGTAAAAGGGTGAAAACTCATGGGCTGAGATAAGAACGGTTTAATAATTGAAATGAAATAAAAATAAAAATAATAATAATAAATAATAATAATAATAAATTGCAATGAAAAGGAAAAATAAAAAAGCCAGAGAAATAAAACCCAAGACAGACAAGCGATGCAAATGAAAACAATTGCTCACCACCAACTGACCGAAGCCCAGCCAGTCCCCGAGCAGCGGCCCCTCCGCCAACCTTCCCCTGAGTTTTATTGCCAAGCATGACGTCCTATGGTCATAGGGAATAGCCCTTGGGTCAGCTGGGCTCAGCTGGGTCCCTTCCCAACTCCTTGTGCCCCCCCAGCTCCTCGCTGGTGGGGTGGGGTGAGAAGCAGAACAGCCCTTGGCTCTGTGCAAGCCCTGCTCAGCAGGAACGGAAACACCCCGGGGTTATCAACGCTGTGTCCAGCACAAACCCAAACCACAGTCCCATACCAGCTGCTGTGAAGAAAATTAACTCTATCCCAGCCAAAACCAGCACAATGACAAATTTTAGATAGCCTTGATTATAAGAGGCAAATTCACCGTGAAGGCAATGGAAATTCCCAAAGTAATTACCAGTTCAAGTGCTATCAGTTTTCCTATGTCCAGCTCCAGACATCGCAGAGTCCCGTGGGCTGCAACAAACTCTACCCTGCAGGCACTGGGGTATGCCAGTTGGCTGGAGCTGCCGGTGGGCACAGTCTTGCGGTATTTGGAAGTGCTGCATCACAGAAGGAACTGCTCTTCAGGCTGCTGAACTGAGTCCAACCTCTTCCAAGGAAAAAACATTCCTCTCAGCTGTAATTCCACAAAGACTTAAATCAGGAACGGTTTTGATTACAAAATTGAGATAGAAATTGTATATGCTTAATTCCAAATTGGCTATTCTGGCCGTGCAAATAGTCATTCTGGACTATAAAAACACTTCTAGTGCCATTCTGAGACAGATTATGACATTATTCTGATGCAGATTAAGGGAATAAACAACCTGATTTCTGGATATTCTTAGGTTTATAAATTGCAGGATACTGAATATTCACCCCCGATCCATCAAAAACCATCTTTAAACTTGAGGAAGCCAAGACTATTTCCCTAATTTATTTTGATTTTAAGGAAAGCAGGGTTCAATTTTTATTCAAGCTCCATTAGTAATGAAGAATGGATATTCCATCATAAATTTAACAACCTTACTATGTGTGGCTTGAAACTGTCATTAAACACACTTTTTATTTTATTTTATTACTACACATCAAATTAATGTCCTTGCCTTGGAAAATCTGCCTATTTGAGAGAAAATAATTATAGAAGATTAGGAAAAAAAGATTTATTTACAACTTTGGTAACTAATTTACTATGGAATTTGCAGCAGGACTGTGTGGCATATAGCTTTCCCTTTCTTAAATTACTTTATTCACTCTTTTGGTACTGATGACATTTCTGCATCTACCTAAAACCAAAAAGATTCTTGTTCATACTTTTCATAAGACATCCTCCTTGGACACATACAATTTAAGTGTGCCTTGTTACATGTAACATCTCTGTAGAGGTTTACTTAAGGTGTGTGAGATGCTCTAATACCCTCACCTGATAGGAAAATATAAAACAAGATAATAGCTGGGCATGACAAGGTCGTTGCTCATATTCATGTCCATATATTAGGCTCACTTAAAAAAAAAGAAAAAAAAAATCTCAGTTTGCCAGTTAGACATAATTAGCAATCACAGTTGGGTAGAAAAATAATCACAAAACCCGTTAAATTTATACTAGGTAAGCAATGTCATTTTTCAAGTTTCTGACGAGATAGGTTCAGAGATCAGTTTGTCATATCATTTTACAGGATACAAGGAGACATTTTGTACTTCAAGGTTATCATATGCCATATGCCTTGCACTACAGGTTTGCCAAAAGTCACTTAATGCCATATGTCCTAAGCAATTTGTTTTTCAAATAGTACCTCAGCTGTTGTAGACACCATCTGATGAAATTAGTCAGAAAAACTAACGTTTGCACTTTGCTACTATCAGAGACTCGTTTTTTCCGTGTAAAGTAGGTATCATGAGAGACGTACATTTTAAGCCTTAATACTGACTTCTCCGTAAGGCAATTTTAAGTGACGTGCATCGTTCCGCCTCCTGTGGCACCCGCAGCAGCGGGGACAGGCTTGTCTGCACAGGCGGGGGAATACCAACGCGAAGAGGCCACTCCACCTTTCCCTGACAAAACCTCTAGAACTTCAGGAGGTTGAGAAACCTGTGAAAGCAGCATTTAAGAAGCAGTGGCTAATCACAAAATGTTTACCAGTGCCGTGGATAGCTGGGAGGAGCGGGAGTGGGGGAAAGCGTCCCTCATCTGGAATCCTTTCTTTCTTTCCCTCTGATGTTGGACAGCTGCCTTGTCAAGCAGTTTCCTGAAAATTCATGAATGCCAATCTTTCTGAAAAAGGGTTTGTCATGTGCCACTGCATAAGATTCGTGATCCTTTAAGCAAGACCCTAAGTTAGGGCAGAAGTAGTGCAGCAGGCCACACACGACGTGAAGCTGTTCCTGTTGAGTTAACCGCTGTCTTTCTCAAAAATCTAAATTAGGGATTTGCGGGCGCAGGAAGCATGTTTGGGGAAATATATTACTAGTTATTGTTAAAAATCCTAGAACTTTGCCTTAAAAGTTATAGTATTTGAGCACATTTTATTACAAGTTTTTTTCTTCATCTTTATGTTACTAATTTTACTTTTTATTACATTTCTTAATTTTACCTTCTATCTACCTTTCAGCCTAAATATTTGTTAAAATAACATTCAAAGAAAAGCTTGATTTAAGACCTTGGAAAAAACATATAATGAAAGGTAGATACAGCCGTTGCAGTTGCCAGTGATCTAATAATCAGAGCACGACAGAGATCTCCACTTACGCCTGCATTATACTGATTCCTTCTTTGGTTTAGGCAGATCAGTTATAGTCTTGGAATTTGAAAAGAGTTGAGACAACGTTACTCACCTCCTTTGCAGGGTGAAGTATGGATTAATTAGTTAACATTTGTTTAACTCTTTGAAGATGGAGAGCTCTATTAGGTACTAAGCACCATTTTCATAAAGAAAAATATGTTAAATGCTTACTAAATGGCAGTGCTGTGGCAACGCAGCTGTTCGGCTGGGAGCTACGGAATCATTCTTTCCTTGCCATTCACAGCCTCCGCTGTCTCTCCAGCGTGTGAAGGCGGCGGGCACGGGTGGCCATCACTGGGGGCATCGCTCTTCTGGCAAGGCTGAGACTACCTGGCAAAAACACAGCAAGCCAAATACCAATCATATGCACAGGCAGGAAAGCAATTAGAGCATCGGAAGAGAGCAAAACTGGGACTAAAGCCGTGATATCATTTTAAGGCGTGCTCGTGTACTTCTGTCCTACGCTGAACACCAAATATTTACTGATTTACACCCCAGAGAAAATACCATGATGAGAGTTGGAGACCCTGCTAAATATTAGCCTCTGTAACGAATGCGCGGGCAGCACATGCCGTTTCAGCCCCAGAACTGCAGTTGTCAGTGTCACACAGTGGCTTTTTTTTATAAATTAAGGACAGAATTCAGTACTGTACCACAACATCTGAATTTAGATGCCCTTATGTATGGAAGGCCCCACTACTATAGGCAGTGGAAGTTTGGTCAATACGGCCAGTGAAGCTTGCAGAAGAATTTGGTTAACCAGATCTTTGATGTTTATTTAATTGGTCTTTTGAATTCCCTGACCGTACTGACTAGATTTTCACTGATTATAACAGGAGTTAAAACATCTAGTGTACTTGCAGACATTTGCAAACAAATGTGTAAATCCCAAACAACCTCTTTTCATAAGGGCACAAATCAGTTCTGTAAATTGAGGTGTTTTGAGGTGCCCAAAAGATGGTCTTGGAGAAGGGTTAGATGCCAGCATCAAGACAGCTGCAAAAAAAGCTTAAAAGTTCTAAAAATTCAAATAATGAAACTGTAAGTGGCAATGAGTATTTGAGATAACATTGTGTAAAGCACCCACAGTTGATTTGCTTACAAGTAGAACCAGCAAAAGACCAAGAGGGAAAACTACAAAGAGATTTCATCCAGAATAAATTTGAATCCTCTCAGAACAAATCCTAATATGGGAATACATAATGTTTTGTGGGTTTTTAAATAGGGACAACAGTTCTTGTAATGTTGTTTCTCTTTTCTAATGAGAATGGCCTTCAAGTGACAACAATAAGCAGTTAAAACATACAGTTGCTCACCTCCAAGGAAGTCTGTTGTTGACAATGTGGAATGAAATACTCTACCCTGACCCAGTTTCCTGTAACAATCACAGAAGGCACCAAATCTGAGTTGGTTTGGTTCTGAAACTGCTAAAGAAGGGGGGAGGGGGGAAGGTGAAAATTAAAAAATCTGTATTTTCAATGCTACATGTCTAGTTGTACAAAATCATCATAAGTCTTGTAGGAAATTAGAGCTGTCAAACTTCAAGAAATGCAGCTCTGCCTTTTAACACGTCTTGTTCTATGTAAAGAAGAAAGTAACAGGGCTTTACGAGGACAAGTCAACAGAAAATTTACCATCTTTTAGAAGAGAGGTCTGAAGTCTGCATGAAAACCCCTTCATAAATCTTGCTGGAAATCTCTGTTAAGTTACTACAGTTTTTCAAGGATCAAAATTATTTAATTAAAAATGACAGAATATGTTCATCCCTGTTCTGCATGGTACAGGATGCTTCAGATACCCGTAAGCTAGCAGACTGCTGATTAACAAACTATTTCTGTAGCAGTAAATTCATCAGTGTCACAGTAGCAGCCCAAACAGAAGCAGGTGATTGTCAGTGTTTTTCAATTGCTATCATGTTTTTGACCAGCATGACTCTCTCAGGCAACTGGTTGACATACTCAAAGCTGGTGGTCAGTACAATGATACCTAGACTGTTAACTTTCTAAGTGTTTGGGGGTTTTGTTTTGTTTGTTTGTTTTTTTCTGGAATCTGTGTAAAATGAAAAAAGTATATAAGAAATAGAAATCAGTGGTCTGACATTTAATTTACAGAGAACTTTGAATTCCCTTTATTTTTGAATTTTTTGCCACTCACAACAAGCAAGTCTTAAAAGAACATTGAGTTAAACATCTAACTAAACATATAATTAAAAATACAAGACTGCAAGACAAGCAGTTACAGTTTTAAAAGACATATAAAGGGTAAAGAATAAAAGAACTTCTGAGGTTACAGTCAGAACTGGCAAGTTACAGCATTTTGGAGAAAAAAACATATAAAATAAACTTCCTGGCTGAAAAAATCTTTATTTAAATATACATATATATATATATGCCACAAAGAAAGAATCCTATAGGAATTTGCAAATAGATCAGACAAGAAATTGTTTATATTTTTTAAAGCTAAAGATGAAACCCTAAACAGCTACAGAAATTAAATATGGAATCCTGCTGCTTTATAGCATTAGTAAAGCTACAATGAAGGAATGAAGCTCACCTAGAACTGCTTCCCACTGAACAGAAGCTCTTATCATTGAAATCACCTTAGATAAGCACAACTTTACACAAAAATATTCAAAACAAGTCTCTAGACCTAACTCTGAAATAAAAAAGAAATGTTTATTTCTTCCTGCTGGTGAAGAGAGGAGTGTATGGGTTGTGGAACGGTGCCGCTTGGCTATTGCATGCAGCCAAGTAGTGTGTTTAGGAACAAAGTGTGCAAGCTACCTGTCGTATCAGGGTGGGAAATTCTTGGAAAGTAGTGACTCAGAGATACATTAAGATCTTTTGTAGACAACTGGCTAGTTTAGTCCTTGGGTGTCTACAGTGGAAATATGTGGTACAATCAGAGAGGTGATCTTGAACGCATCCCCAGATTCCTCGGCTCACCAGTAACTGTAACGAGATTATATTTAGTGCCACTTCTTTGGAGCTAATAACAGAGTTTAAAGGAGAGTCAAACGCTGATAATTCACGCGCTGCAAAATAAGGCTTATCGTTTGTGGTTAAGAGCTTCATCTATTCAGTTTAGAAGGGAAAGGTCATGAGGACGGAGCTATTTGGCGGAAAAAAAAGACATCTGATGTGGAGAGAATGAACAGAAGAGAGAAGGAAACAGAGATGTTTTAGTTAAAGAATAGCATCATGACATTCCTTCAATAGGTCAAGTTTCATTCCATTTGACCTATCAGAAGTGGCTGTTCTCGCCTTGCATCCAGAAGCTTATGACCAGGAGGAAAAAAGATAGCTTCAGGATCGCTTCATCCAAAGCCCTAGTTTACAGAAATTTAAGAAACAAAAGCAACTTCTTTTGCAGCACTGAAATTCTCAATGCATTTTTTTGCTGCTTCAGGCAGGTCTTGCTTATCCTCAAGCTCCCACAGTCTGAGAACATGCAATTCCCAATTTCTCTCATTCCCTCAGATCTCAGTGGTTTTGGGATGTTTTTGGGAGAATCAGCATTTTTTATTTTAGCTTATCATCAAGATCTTTCCTGTGCCATTGCACTGACAGCAGGAATTGAGCAGATGTCAAACTATAACTGAATTTTTTTGCTGACTACTTACAAATTTACTTATCTGAATGAATAACTGCTTTCTGGACCAAACTTGATTCTTGCAGGCTGCAAGTCTTCAGTACTTACTGACAAAGTAATGTCATAACAATCAAATAAACTTGGGCGAGCATAGTGACAAAGATACAAAAGCTTCCCTACCCCCCCATTTGCTGCGGATACCACTGGTGACAATAACATGTATGAGAAATGGAACTACACCGCTTTGTGTTTTCTTTTTTTTTGCGAGATCTTTTAAAACTGAAGCAGCTTTGATATTTCCAATGGAAATTTCAGACCAGTTGCTCCAGAAACTGTTAATGGTAGTTCTGCTCTTGGCAGTCCTATTGGAGCCAGGTCAGAGAAGCCTGGAAACCCCACTGAAGTATGAACCTGGGGCTCTATTCCATTTTAAGTATGATACGAAAGCAATGGTCTGACTTCTTTTTGTCAAAATTGAGTAGCGATTTCGCAAAAAATAAACAGTTACTGTTTTGTGTGCTGTTCAAACTCAAGCCTCCTACTTTCTGAGCTCTCCAGTAGTTTACATAAATATAATTAGTAGTCTTTCTTTAACAGTCACTTCATGACTCTTAGAATCACAAGCAATTGGTCATCTGTGCAGCAAGACTGATTTTCTGAGATAAAATTTGGAGGGTTTCTTTCTATCTGTTTTCCTAAATACTTTCTGGAGGAGGGGGGTAAGGAGCAAACCTGTCCAGCACGCTCTTGTTTAACTCTCACCGCAAGCCTGTGCAAGGATGATTTTCAAAGCGAAAGACCCTGGCTAAACTTTCATATACCCATCTGTAAATATGACTGTCTGCTCTGTCTCACACAATAGTAGGTAGCTGTAGAAGCGAGACACAGAAAGCAAATTGTTTTCCTGGTAAAGTCTCAGAAGTACTCACTCCTTTTCCTTTCTCTGCACCACCAATTTTGGTTTTGGCATGCTGGGCAAACAGCTCTTGTGTGCTGAAGCCAAGCTTGTTGCTACTTCATCAGGCGAGCAGTAAAATTCCCATGGAGCTACTGCAAAGTGAGTAATGTGAGTTGGGTTTTGTTCTTCTGTTGCAATATGGTTCATCATTAATAGCCCATGAACGTGTATGAGGAAGTTCACAGGTTGGAGAATTACTCTGTGCTTTCAACAGAGTTGGGCAGGGTTGACCATGCTTGGTTACAGCTTTATGGTTTTCTTTGCAAAGAGATGGAATTGCTTTTATACTTTTTAAAATGAAAGTAGGACTTAAAACAACAGCAAGCTTTTCTCTGCAATCAGTCCTAAGCACCTTAATTAGCTAAATTTTGCATTGACTGTGGTAAGGCTGCAGTGATTATTCTTTGATTCAATGATACACTGAATTTGAAGTGTAAAACAGATAGTGCATATGAGAAGAAATTTTGATACTCTGAGCAATTAAAATATAATTAATTTCACAAAACCTTGCCTCAGAACAGCCTTAAACATGACAACCAACACTTCATTATAAAGTCTAATCCTGCATCACTGAAGTTTTTTTATACATCTTTATTTCTCTATGCCTTTGCAGTATTTTCAGATTTTTTTTCCGTTCTATATATAGACTGTCTAACACATACTGTTTTCAGTAATTTGTCGTCATTTTAGAATTAGTGGAAATAATTCATGCAGATTTGGGGGAGATTGAACTAGCAAAAGTCTAGTCCAGGGCTATTATTAGAAGTAATAATAACATGCAAACCACTGAATGTAATTGTTCTTATTATTTTCGTAATCTGAAGTCACTATAAAGGCTTGCACCATATTTGTATTAAACCACGATAGTAGATGGACTGTCTGCAACTGTTTGCATAGCTGCGGTAGTGTAATTCTTTATATTACCAAGAGTTGCTGACTTTCTCTGGTGAGGTTAAGTACATGTGGCTCAGATGTACAAAGCTATTTAGGAGCCCATCACCGACAGCGGCAGCGTCTCTGAGAGAACGTGTTTAAAAAGGGTGGAAAAGTTGCTGCCCAACAGCAACTGCAGCCGGAGAGCGGAGTGAGAACACGGGAGAGCAACAGCCCTGCAGACCCCCAGGTCAGTGCAGAAGGAGGGGGAGGAGGTGCTCCAGGCGCCGGAGCAGAGATTCCCCTGCAGCCCCTGGGGAAGACCACGGTGAGGCAGGCTGTCCCCCTGCAGCCCAGGGAGGTCCACGCTGGAGCAGATATCCACCTGCAGCCCGGGGAGGACCCCACGCCGGAGCAGGGGGATGCCCGAAGGAGGCTGGGAGCCCGTGGGAAGCCCGCGCTGGAGCAGGCTCCTGGCAGGACCTGTGGCCCCGTGGAGAGAGGAGCCCAGGCTGGAGCAGGTTTTCTGGCAGGACTTGGGACCCCGCGGGGGACCCACGCTGGAGCAGTCTGTGCCTGAAGGACTGCAGCCCGGGGAAGGGACCCACGCTGGAGCAGTTCGTGAAGAACTGCAGACTGCGGGAAGGACCCACATTGGAGAAGTTGGTGAAGGACTGTCTCCCATGGGAGGGACCCCACAGTGGAGCAGGCAACGAGTGAGGAGTCCTCCCACTGAGGAGGAAGGAGCGTCAGAGACAACGTGTGATGAACTGACCCCAACCCCCATTCCCCATCCCCTTGCGCTGCTGGAGGGGGGTGGGTGGAGAAAATCAGGAGCAAAGTTAAGATCGAGAAGAAGGGAGGGGTGGCTGGAAGGTGTTATAAGATTTGGGTTTATTTCTCCTTACCCTACTCTGATTGGATTGGTAATAAATTAAATTAATTTCCCCAAGTTGAATCTGTTTTGCCCGTGACAGTAACTGGTGAGTGATCTCTCCCTGTCCTTATCTCGACCCACAAGCCTTTTGTTCTATTTTCTCTCCCCTGTCCAGCTGAGGAGGGCAGTGACAGAGCGTCCAGCCAGGGTCAACCCACCACAGTCTCATAGTCTGGAGTTTCACTAAAGGACTTCTAGAACGCTTCTGATAAAGCAAATGGATAAAGCAAGATGTATTTCTTTGACATGAAGTTCCTGTTTGCAAACTGCAGCTGGCTTAGGTCAACATAGTTGGGTTTATTCTTCCTGAATTCTTGCCCAAGACTCCAGCAATGCAATCACATTACATAATAAAAGGTTTCAGCTTGCCTTTCTTAACTAGAGACTACAGGTCGGGATACATGGCCTTTTGTATGTCATGTCCTTTGAGATTTCTGGTTTCACCATCAAAAATTTGTGTCCCTTGGTCCTTGCTCTCATAAGAACTGAGAATATATTTGCTTTTAGTGTACTCTGAAAGTCTGTGGACAGAGTGTACCTGAAAAAGTGCAGAATATCATTATTTTGTTCTTCAGTACAGTTAATACCTTTGCCACAAAAATGACAAGTATCTGCAGCCTTTCACTAATCCTGAAAATGGGAGGCTTCCCATTTAGATTGTAAACTGTATTTCCTCAGCACCTAACTGTCCTAATTTACAAGGACTCCACGAAGTTTCTGCAATATAAAAGAAGCAACAGCTCTAATTAATATCATGCCTAAACAAGGCTATTTAGTTCCTTTTAGCTGAGAATCAGTTGTGCTGAAATGACAGCAACTTCTTTTTTCAATGTAACTGTTGTATTACCACAGCAAAAAAAATTCAGGTGTCATAGACCATATTCAGTACCAGTAAGACATCATTTTATTCCTTCTTGTCTTAATTAGGGTTGATTCTGCAAGTGGAGTCTCTCACTATGGAACATGAAGTTTTTGTCAGCAAATAGTATTTGAATGAAGACAGACTTCATAGTGGCAAAGTTTACCAGTGGTAGCAGAAAAAGATAAATATCAGTAATATCAGCTTAGTATACTGAGGAAAAAAAAAAAATCCATCACCATTATATTTAGGCAGTACCATCTCTTACAGCAGAGTACACATACTGTGATTCACTTTCCATCAAATAATCGGGTTTTTCTTTTTCCTATAGCTACAAATTTTTTGGTTGTTGTTGATGTTTTTCTGACATTTATAAAATTTGTTGCTGTCTTCAGTATTTGTTGGTCAGCACGTGACTATTTCATATTGCTTTTTCTCTGCAGCAAGTTGTCTACCTCAAGGTACCATAGGGATCTGTTCCTTATCTGTCCATTCCTTTTAAACCAGACACAAAACATGTCTGCTTATCCTGAAACTCCAAGGCAATAAAGGTTCTCCAAGCTTCTCAGGGCTTGCAGACCTCTTACCCACTGCAGATAATTGGATCTGACCCAGATTCTAGTCTTCAGCATGATGATTGATGCTCCATTGTCTGGGTCTCATCATACTCTCATGACCTGTGCATCCAAAATTTATTTGACCTTAAGCATGGTTTCCGTGCCAAGTCCTACACCCTGGGAGCAGCTTGGTTTCTGCTGACAAAGATGTTCACTGAGAAACTGCAGATTTCTGTTGCCGTGTAAAAGCGGTGCCACCTACAGAATATGGTCGAGAAAGCCATCCTTCCTCCTGGCCACTCCACTGCCATCCCAGAAATCCCGTGAGAACCTTGCAAAGTTCATGTGACACGAATTCCCCCTCACACAGGCCATCTAAAAACCGGGGTGTCCCAGCTAAGCTGAGTAGTTTTGCTTCCCCCGTTGCCAGTATGGAGAACTGGTGGGATGAGAAACCTCCTGAAAGGGATTATTGAGGAATGCTAATCATCCTCAGGAAGTGTCCCTGTCACGCCATTGACTGCAGGGAGAGGGCAAATAACTGCTTAGCCTAGGCACAGCTTTTAGATCAGTGAACTACATGAGGTAACTTTCCTCCTTACTTAGCTCTCCCATTTTGCTCGCTATTTTCTCTTGCCTTTGTTGTGACTAATTTGTACAAATGAACCTAAAAATTTGTGGGAGCAGAATCTCCCACAGTTGTGAACTGAATGAATTCACTAATGAATTAATGATGAGCACATCCATCTGCCAATAAACTGGATCAGGTACCAGGTAATTCCCCGAAAGAAAAAAAAATAGTTACAGTCATCACAGATAACTGAAAGATAAAGTACTTTTCTTTTTTGGCAATTTGAATGAGAAGAATTTTTTTTCATGTCTCACATGAAAATATCATTGAGGGACGGTTCAATAAATTATGACAAGTCAACTACCTACAATGGTTTACAGCATTAATAACTCTAAATAAATGAACAATGAAATGCTCTAATATGCTATGCATATGTTTTAGAGTTACGAGCGGCAACTTTTTGCCATGTGGAGCATATTCTGGTATGGTCAACATGGTGACAAAGGACTTCTACCTTCCTTTCTCAGCACTAAAGAATTTAGTTCAAGAAAAGAAAAAAGGAACAACCTCCTTGGTTTTATATAAATATACCTTCCAATTTAGAGAGTAGTCTCAGAATAATTCTACTTTTATTTCCAGTGAATAAATATTGTAATTACCAACAGCGTTTCTGCACACCTTTAAGCATACCAAAGATTTTTAAGGAACACTAATATATCTGTGAAAACAGTCTGTTTCCCAATGACTTGGCTTCCATTCATACAGCTATTTATTTTGTGGACCTGGTAACAGTATATTGTGTTTCCTGAGCACGGCTCTCGAGTTTTTTAGATGATATATTAAAAAGCACCTTTCCAATTTTCATACTGTGGAGAAAAACAATCTTTTTCCAGACAACTTTTTTTAAAGGTAAAAGACATAAATTATCTATAGACAGTTTTGCTGGGGCTCCATGAGAATGCTGATAAATTAAAAAAAAAAAAAAAATCAGGAAAAATATCGCAACTTTATTGTCCATAACTATACTGAAAAGGAAGTGATATTTGTAACTGATGTCCATAATGTGAATATTCATTAAACTTGCTCATATGCACGTCTGATGTATCACTGCAGAAAAATGAATTTTGCATGTAGTGAAGGGAAAACTGGTAGTTCTATTTCAGGTTGGCTTACTTATAAGCATAAAGTAGGTTATCTGTAATCTCCAGAAAATTAGAACAAGGCAGTCTTACAGTACCTGAAAAATATCTCTTTTTAACATATCCCCACATAAAACAAAGTAAAACTACTGAAATGTTCACTATGATAGGTTTATCATAAGAAAAACGAATTGCTGCTCTCTTCAAGCTCTTCACACTGGCACGTCTGAGTACAATCCTCACTGGAAAGGGGAGTTGGGAAGCGTGTTCACTGGAGGAGATAAATGTCTAATAAATACAGTCAAAAAGTACACACACGGATGGAGGTGAATCATCTGCTCTTTGTAAACAGGTTCAAGAGGATGTGTTGACAACAAACTTCATGGTGTCTCTACAGCTCTGCAACAAAGGAAACTGTTTGGGGAACTGCAAAGTACTATCCCTGGGTAAACCATGGAGTGTCCTCTTGGTGCACGTTTCTGTGCAGATGAAGGATAATCAGAGGGTTGCGAACAGTCAGCATAGATTTACCAAGGATAAATCATACCTGATCAACCTGATTCCCCTCTTTGTTAAAACGGCTGGATTTGAGAGTGAGCAGAGAGCAGTGGATGTCATTTACTTCAACTCCAGCAAAGCTTTTGACACAGTCTTCCACAACTTTCTTGTAGCCAAGTTGTGATGTTACAGTCTAGACAGGTGGACAAGATTGGTTACGGCTGTGGTTAATGCATCGTGTTCTACCTGGAGGACAGTAACAAGTGCAGGGGGTCTGTCCTGGGACTTGTCTTGTTTAACGTCTTGTTTCGTCAGTGACCTGGAGGAGGCAAGGGAGGGTACTTTCATCAATTTAAACCATTCAGAGGGATTTAGACAGGTGGGAGCAATGGGTCTAGGTGAACCTCGTGACATTCAATGACGACAAAGGCAAAATCCTGCACCCGGGAAGGAAAAGCCCCTTGTAAAAACACATGCTGGGGCCGACCAGCTGGGGAGCAGCTCTGTGGGAAAGGCCCTGGGGTGATGGTAGGCAGCGAGCAGAGCGTGAGCCAGCAGCGTGCCCTGGCAGCAGAGACAACCAACAGCGCTGGGGGCTATTCTAACAAGAGCATGGCCACTCAACTGAGGGAAGGCATTATTCCTAGTTTTGGGTCCCCCAGCATGGGAAAGATACTGATAACTGGAGCAGGTTCAGCGGAGGCCACCAAAAGCTCAGTGTCTGAAGCGCTTGCCCTGTGAGGAAAGGCTGCGGGAATTGGGCTTCTTCAGCCTGGAGAAGGCATGGCTTCAGGGGGCTTACCCACAGCCTGGCAGGACTACAAGATTACAGAGAAGGCAGATCTAGACTGTTCTTAGTGGTGCCTCGTGGGAAGATGAGAGACAGCAGACATAACTTTAAAGCAGAGAGATTTAGGCTGGTGCCAAAGACAAACCCTTTCCCTGTGAGGAAAGCACAACAGTGGGGCAGGCTGCCCAGAGAGGATATGGAGCCACCACTCTTGGAGGTTTGTAAGACCCAACTGCAAAAAGTCCTGAGCAAATTAGCCTGACCCCATAGCTGGCCCTGCTTCGAGGAGGAGGTTGGACTGGAGACCTTCTCAGGTCCCTTCACAGATGAATTATCAACGCTCTCATGAACTGGCCATACTAAGTCTTTAATGAAAGCATGTCTACCAGGGCATGCTATCTTCTTCCATATGGAAAAAGGTGAACAAAACATGACATTGATGCATGCATCTGCACTGCTGAAACAACATTTATACAATGCCTTTCTTGGTTGTTACGATAGCAATCCATTTTAACTGTGAAAAAAAGGAGATGTTTGTTTGTTGAACAATACCTTCACAGGACACACACAACAATTCTGACCGTTCAGAGCTCCCTATTTACTCTTCAAACAGGTTTCTAAAGCCTGACAAATGAGGACATTTGGTACAGAAAGATGAGAAGAATGCAAAAAGCAATGTCTAAAGAAAGAGAATCACATTGTGCTTACCACAGGAAGCTGCCAGTATATGAACGATGAGTTTGGAAAAATAGTTCAGGTCATACTGAATGCTGTGATGAAGCTGAGGCAATAGCATAGAAAATGGAGGAAATTTAAATTGAAGAGCCCTGGAGATTTGTTTCAGTTGGGGCTGTAGTGGTATATGTGATTTCTAAAGCTAGTGTGCAACGCTAGTCACCTTAAATATGTGTTTACGTGCAATTTGAAATCAGAGACCCCGTGAGATTGAGAGAGGGGATTATGGTTCATATTCATTTGAACAGGAACTGAAATTTTATTATGGTTATAGTAATTGGCATATTTTTATGGATTCATTTTTTAATTTGGCACCTACTCAGGCTTCATTGCTCATGCTACAGTAGTAGTATGATGGATTACTGTGTTTTTTCCATTATTATTAAATTTAATTATTTTTGCTCATGTACCCAGATGTGAACAACGTCAAGAGTTCTAATCTAATAACACAGACTGTTTGGAAAATATGTGCTGTCAATTAGAGGCATTTTATAATAGAAACGATAAAAAGAGTCATTAATGAAAAGTAGTTTGCCTCCCTATGTACTGGCTTCAGTTAATCAAAGGTGCTTTGAAATTGAAATCATTAATTAACTTTGCCTGGTTTTGTACTGATCAAGCACTTTCAGAGTTGCTGGAAATCTGTGAAATTAAGTTCTTCTGTAAAAGAAAACAAAATTAATGTGTTTTTTTTTCCAAATACGTTTTATTCTTTCCTCCCAATAACATCTTATACGTACATTGGTGCCAATGTTTAAGTAGAAGAAACAGGCAAAATTAAGCTGGGAAGTTGCATTGTTGCACTCCATTTTTTAATGGCACCTCATTTATATTTTAAATGATCATGGCATAGATAATGAAATATATCAGTCCAATGTATATCTTATTTTTTTCTTATTTCCCTTTAATATTTGAAGAGATGCACTGATGCTCAAAACAAATTTAAAATTAAGACTCTGTAAAAAATTTATTGAGAAACAGAAGAGCTATATGACCAAATGCTTGACAGGATGATTCTGCAAATGAATCTCTCTGACAAAGGTGTGTGCCCCTCTCTAGCGTGAATTTTACACAGGGAGAGAGTGACGCAGGTCAGCAGAAAGTGTTATATTACCTTCTCTTCTTGTGCAGTAGTTTCCAGGCCAGAAGTTCTGGTGGCTGAAAACACCATTGTACCTGCTGCATGGATTTTATGTCATTTTGTCAAAATTATCTTTATTTTTATGGAAGGGGTTTCTCCTGAAAATGTTTTTGTTTTCAGCAGAGGAATATGAGCTCACATTTTAAATTTCATGGGTTCATATGTTTAACGGTTTGTATAAAACCTGCTTTCTTCTTTATAATTTCGGTCTGAGAGGGAGAACTTCTTTCTTTTTGCTGCAAAGTGTTTAGTAAACAAAACGTATCTATATTTCCTAGTCACTAAAGGATAAGCAGCTGAATTACACTGCCTAGTCCAGCTTTCAGTTTAAAAAACAAGTAAACATGCACAGAACAGTTATAAATATTACTAGTTGGAGTAAAGCAAAGTTTAGCTCTGTGCAACATTATTCCCGGCAAATTGAATACGGCAAAGAGAAACAGAAAATTGATCCCGGGGATACAACCATACATCCCTTACCTAGTAAGGGGTCTTTTCTGGGTCTGCACTGCGCGACTTAAACGACAAAGACGGTCATGTAGCACCTATTGCATAGAAGGTGCCAAAAGTCCATGCCTGCCCCTGACAGTAATGAGAGCTGAAAGGGCTCAGCAGTATGACAGGGAAAATGTGCACCTTTTATTTCTCAGACAGTCAATCATGTTTTGCAAGGTCACAGGCCAACAATAAAAGATTTTTAGAAGCTTTTGGCAAAAGGGATGAATAAAATGCTTTTCAAAATTTGTGTTTGTTTCAACTGTCATAGCTGTAACATGATAGTAATTGCAATAATTTGCTGTATTTCTACCATGTTAGTAACAGTATAACACAAAGGAACAATGACAGATACATTCTAAAAATGGCCATGCACCTACTGTAAGTATGTGTATGCTCTGCACAGGGAATGTTAATAGTGTTCTGTGTGGGTGAATAAACTGAAGACTGTACATAACCTTTGAGTCTTTGGGAATGAGTGGTTAAGCTTGATAGATTTAAAATGAAATGACATGTCGGTCATTTTAATAAATGTTTTGGAATTTAATGTGGTATTGGATTCTTACTATGGAACCCCATAAAATGGCTTAAAAAAGCTACAGCAAATCTATTATTGACCATTAAGTACTTACAGCAATTTCTGTATGCCTTTCTATATTCCTTACTACTTGGCTGCCTTACTACTAAATTCTGTAAAATTTCTTCATAAGATTACATAATGTAGTTGTAATTATAAAAGCATGTGATTATATGACTGACCATATTCACATGCATGTACGTTTAGCGCAGCTTGACTATGATCTTAATTGGAAAGAGCATGTTACTGAAAGCCACAGTAATCTCAGCTCTGATATTATGAGCCGCGTCGTCTTTCATTTTTCAGAGTAGGCCTATCATTAGGGTGACATATCAGCTCTCATTATGTCAGTATGTCAGATTATACAACATAAGTGATTGTGATATGTCAAACCTGGTAGGACTGAATAAGGCAGGACTCGCTAATACAGTGTAAAGTTCCGAGTTTTTTTCTTCCACCACAGAGGTGTCCTGTTGTATCAAACCCCGATATAAACAGATGCAGTTACTACTTGCCAGCAGAGGTAGGCATTTACCAGTGTCCACCTTTTTCTGTGCACCGTGAGATCCTTCCTGGGTGGATGCTTTCTATGCTGTGCACAAGGAGAACTAGAAACTCTGAATCATACAACCCCAACTCTCCCATTTTGTGCTTAAGTGGGCACCCCTATTCTGTGCTGAGGGAGAGCCCTGAACAAACATCTTCCAGCAGTTTTTTTTCTGAAACTGTATTAAAATGAACATTTTCTAGTAGTTTTTTTCTGAAGATGTCTTAAAACTCCTGGATTTTGTGTCTTGGTTTTGATTTTTTGGGTTTTGTTTTTGTTTTTTTTCATTGGGTGCAGACCATCCCTCCCCAGAAGGTCAACATGCTACAGCAGCAGGTAGAGCTTGGAATCCAAAGGAACAAAGGAACAAGACCGCTAAGACACTTTCTCTTCTGAGAGATGCTTCCTAGCAGATCTTCTCCCTGACACTACTACGTCACCAGATACCTAACGATAGCCCTTCATACCTCTTCAGGCCAAGTTGCTGAAAGCCTTTTAACCGTTCAGATTATGGGAATCAATAACTAAATGCAAGTAGGAGGCTACGGACAAGACACACTAAAAATCAAAGCAAGAGAAGCAAAAGAACCAAGAAGTTGGTACAGAGCTATTTTGGTTTACACTTTAGTTATTTCATTCATAACTGCAAAATGTGCCAATGAGCAAGTGCTAAAGATAAAATGTTTTGAATGTGCAGGACCAAATAACAACTACCAGGGCTTAAGGGGACTTCTTCAAGCTGCCAGGACACCAGGAAGTTGTTAAGCAGTGGAGAGAAACAACGAATGCATTGCTATTATAAGAGAACAAAAAACTTGATTCAGTCAAATGTAATCTGACAGAAAGATGACAGAAAGAAACCAGGAGAGATGTAGTAGCAAAGATTTTATGGTAGCATAACCTGAATTATCTGCAGTTAATAACCAACATGCAAGCGAGGTGTTTCTGAGAGGTTCCTGGACTTTATATCCATTCCTAGCCATGTGTTATTCCTCAACTTTATTAATGGTATAGGTGAAAGTATAAAATGGCTGTCAGTAAAATCTGAACTCAGATGTTTGAAATTTATTATTTATGCCCTACATATAGTCAGGAAAGAGATATCACCAAACACCAATCAGACCTTATATAGACTGAACAGTCTTCTGGAGCTGCCTTTCCTCTCTGCTTTGTCCTTAGTTATCTGCCTAAAATTCAGAGTGATAAACCTGAAGACTTATATTCAAGCCTGCATTTTTGGGAAAGGCTGAAGTGTCAAGTCATTCTATTAGGCACTGTACAGTCACCAAGTTTCTTCTTGGAAATGCAAAAAATTTACATTTGAAAGTATTTTGACAAAATAAAAATACAACACCAAATTAAGTATTTGAGGTCTGCAAAAATCTTCCTTGTGGAGAGTTACAACCTTTCTGTCTATTGAATGTGTCCAAGAGAATTTCAAGTGTTAATTTTAGCATGGCTAATGAGTACCTAAAGGGCGAGAAGGTTTTCTGCTAAAAAGGGCTTCTCAGCCTAAAAAGAAAGAGGCATTTTAAGAAGCAGAAGCTGGAGCCCAAATTTAGATATATTTAGACAAGACAGAAGGCCCTTATTTTTTAAAAGAAAAGCTAACTAGCTATAAAAATGCTTTGTAGTGTTCTATCATATTCCTAGCCATCACTTGAAAACTTTAAAACAAGATTGGTTGTCATTCCTTAAAATGTGCCATAATCCAAGTTTCACCAGTACTACAGGAATCCCTGAATTCTGCAGCCTGGATTATGCGGTATCTTACATTAGATGATCGACATTGTCCTTAAAAATCTACAGCCTTAAAAATCTACAGCCCATATACCGTATGAAAAGATCCAGAGCTGTAGTGAAAGCAGTTAGTTAGAACCACCTGTTAAAAAAACATAGAAATTTCCCAAACTGCCTGCTAAACAAAATAATACTCTGTACCTCCTGCAAGCTCATTTCCTCCCGTTGCTGCTCTCTCTGCCAGAAACTCCTTTGCCCATGCATGCCTTTTGACAGGTGGCATTTCTTTTTCCACCTTCTTACTTATGCATCGGGTTGGCAAGCTCTTCTGCTGGCCTGGTTTTTGTCCCAGTTCAGATTCTCTCTCCCTGCCTCCAGACCTGCTTGTTGTCATCTTGTGCCAGACCACTGGAAAGGTGTCTGCACCCAGAACTGCCGTCCTGCCTCTCGGGAGTTACCCAATGGGTCTTTCCACAGCCTTTGCAAGTAATGCCAATAGTCTACTAAACTCTGCCTGAAGGACTGTGATCACTTTTCTGGCATTATAAATATACCTGACATAAATACATCTGGGTAAATTGCTGAAGATTAAACACTTCAGTGGGAATTTTAAGTTTAAAAAGATCTTTGAAGCGAAGTACAGGCCTACCCCAGGGAAAACAAAATTAGCATCCCTTTCAAAAGACATGGAAGGTCTTGGCTAGTCTTTAGTAGATGGTTCTAAATTAATCATAGCAGGGTTTTGGACAACAATAATGTCATAACCATCCTATGTGCATGTTGCCTTCTGCTCTGGTGGTGAGAAGACTTTTCAGGTGATGAGTTTAGGAAAATCGTCACTGTTACAGCTCTAAAACTTTTATCAAGACTGCCCTGACAAATGAATGAAAAACTTTTTGTCTAGTGACAAATGAGATAATTAAAAGTTTCTGGAAAAGGGTTTTTATTAGTATGGAATAGTTCAGACACAGTATGAAAACAAAGTGGATGAGAAACAGTCTTCTCTGATCAAATGCAAAAAATAGATATTAAAAGAGTTTTATGGTCTGAAGTGAAGAAAATGTGATTCCTGCTTATTGTCCATTTTCCTGTTCTTAATACTTTGACTTTCTTCACCCTTACATAGCGTGTCAAGTTCCCTGGCAAAGAAAAAATATAAATTAGCACTATAGTAGTTTATCAAAGATATTTGTTTTGTAAACAGAGTAACTATGTGAGTATGAAAAAAGGATTGGGAAAACAGTCATCAGCACAGATAGTTAAAATTCTTCCATTGATGTCATTTTTTCATGCTCACATATACTGTCGCTGTTGACACACTTGGTGGGTGCGTTTACCGTACTTGCTTACCCTGATGCTCAGCAGAGTAAATTACGTCATCGAACAGAAGTGGATTGAGTGGATATTTTTTAAGGGATCTAAGGGAGATCCTCCTTTTGGCCATATAACCACTGCCACGCTCCTCAGCACCTCTGCCCAGCTGCAACTGTATTTTCATGGGAACAGTGCTGGAACGTTCCCCCATTTCAGAAGAGCTTTTTGCTGCAGGATGAGTCTTACATTCATGATTTAAACTAATCTGTTTTTAAGGGAAAAGGAATTTTAAACAGTGAGGATAAGATCAAAGATGATGTTTTCCAAAGTGAGCCAGTTATTGAGGAAAGCAGTTCCTATTATAAACATGACTGCCACATTGAGAGTCAGGTTTTCAGAACCTGTACTCAAAACCAAATGTTATGCTGCCTCTGTACTGCCAGTTTCTTACTTGTGGCGTCGGAGTTGAGATTGTCCTTGCTTTACTTTAGAGGATACCTCACCTCGTGGAGGTCAGCGTGCCTGCTGAGGGATGTGGAGGCCAAGATTAGATGCACGCTGAAGCAAACTGGGGTTCCCACCTTGCTTACACCATTGGGTGTCTTCCATGTCGGCAGCAGGTTTTGAGGCAGACTCGTACAGGCTTGAGTCTTTCAACACAGTAGGCTCAAGGTGCTGCCAGGGGATAAACTGTCAGGTAAACTAACGGCCACTTCCAGTCCCTTTTATTCAGAATTGGAATACTGTAAGGTCAGGTACTTTTACAATATATGAGCACAACAATTAAGAGCTGAGTTAATATTTCTTCCAGTGTATAGTACATTGCCTTAAAAAGGAGTTTTAGAAGGAATGAAATGAAGTGTACAGACTGCAAACATCCTTAACCAAAAATCCAACAAACAAACCAAGATTAAGAATATTGAAGAATCAGATGACTTATTTTGAATTTTAATGAAATATTTAATAATTTATATTTAAATATTTAACTTCAACCAACTTCTTTTAACTTTGAGAGAGCCTATATTTAAAAATACAGATTTTAAACTCAAATTTGCAAAAGAAAAATAGCCATAAGTAAACTAAAAATGGAAACTGGTCTACAACACTCCAAGCACTTTATTCCAGGTTATAACAGTTTTGATTTTGATATTGATTGTAGTTTAAACCAAAAGCCAACATTTTTCTTGTTTCAATTTTGGGCCTAATATTGAATCACAGGAAGTTTATTGCCTTTCCAGGCATATAATAAGTGTCATCAGAGGTAGATACTGTGTGCAAAAGGCTAACTTTGTAAATTGGATAATCTTGCAATTAGACTTGTTGTAGACTAACAAAAAAAGTATCAATGGATATATCAGTGTAATATACTGTATCACAAAGAGAAGCTTATGAAAGCTAGACATAATTAAACACAGCATTGATAAGCAAAAATATCATCATAAATGAAACATCAAACAACAAGGGAACTATGAAGAGGTGTTTTAAATATTTAGGAAGCAAATAATCTGTAAAGTCTGATACTTCAGGCAATTAATGGGAACAAGGAGGAAGTTTGACAGGTGTTTATATTAATATTGCTAAGTGCTCAAATGAAGTCTTTTCCTTCAGAACAGAAGCTTATTATCAACACTTGAAGTTTGAATATACTTTGCTAGAGGGAAGATTTATTGTAATAGCACAAAGGCAAGTAGCTCAACTCAGTTTGTTGAGTTCAACACAGAAGTGGTTTTAAATTCTGTGAAGTCCAATTACAGTTACATATTTTTACAAATAATACAGTTAAATCTGGAGCCTAGGAAGTGGATGGGGAGCAAGGAAGCAGTATTTCTAGGTACTTTTCTTGTCTGATACTCAGTGAGGCAACACCTTGATGTATATACTACATTGCATGAAAATGTATGAAGCAATGAGTTAGCCTTCCCCCACATTGTGCTGCTTCTGAGACCATTCTCTAAAAAGAACAACTGATCAAATTAATTCACATTACATTAGTTTAAATGTAATGTTGAGATCTGTTCCTGCAAATTGGAGACATCACCTGTAATTCTGCCTATTATGTAATCTGTAATATATATCTATAATGTAATCAAAAATTAAAACAAAAAATTGGGAGGGTTCCTTTTCACTGCAGTGAACTTTTGGAGATGTTTTGCTGTCACCTTTTAGCAGTAAAAAGTAATACTGCAGAGCTAATCCAAAATGAGTTATAAAAACAAATACAGTACAAGCTTTTCTAGCATTCTACAGAAAGAGCTAAGGTCAGAAATTTCAAGAGAGTTAAGCTCTCACTTGGCCCACAAAAGTCTAGTATTTTTTAATGCTTTATATCTTGTTATCATTTGTTCTTATTGGGAACTGTTCAAAGCAAAACTCCTTTGACAATCCAATTTACAACCCTGTTTTACTAACATGCAAGAATGAAAAGAAATATTTTCTCAGGATTTTCAATATATACTGTAAGCAACTGTTAGCAGTAGAAGAAAAAATTAGAATTTGTGCAAAACCTTTTAGGTCTACAATTTAGATGAGTTTTCTGAGCACTCACACTGTTTCACATCTTCCACAGAAAGGAAACCAACAAAAAGAGGCCCTGTATACCCATTGGTCTAGAAGTGACATATTTGACCTCTATAAATCCTGAGCCTGAAAGTTTAGCCCATATGGAGATTAATGATGTACCAATGTTCAAGTGCTACAAATGGGATTGGCAAAAAAAATATAGACAAGGTCTTTCACAGTTATGAGTGACCGAACACATTTTTGACTTGTCTATATCTCTTTATTTTTGCTTTTGTAAACCTGGAACTCATCTTGCTGACAAGTTTACCATCCACAGTCTGACTTAGATGCCATCATCTTGTAAAATTCTCCTTTTTATCGTTACATGTGAAAAAGAGAAAATATAATATGAAGCAATCATTGGAAACAATGATAAGCTAACACCATTGTCTCCTCAGTTGATAGGATTTTGTTATTAGAAGGAAACGTTTGCCTTTCTCCCTTTGAAAAATGTGGCTTGGATTAATGGAGTTGCCTTTTCTTCAAGAAGTGCCTGGTTAATACAGTGGAACTGATCCATCTCATTAGAGACCCAGCAGAATCTTCACAGCAGATGGATGCTGCCAAAAGAAGATGACAGAATTTCCCAGAATATATATGGGGTGTGATCAGAGTCAATCGAGCTAGGAAGGAGACTCAGAGGAGACCCTTCAAAACTGTTCTTAGTTTAACCAGACCTTGGTGGATCCACTTACAGTAGGACAGCAACCACAGGTTTTGCTGTAACGGCCATTGTGGACTCTACAATATAAGTGTTTATTTAACAATATGGCAGTTGTTGTGCCAAACATGCAGCAAGTGCCTGTGGACGGAACACAGCGTGTAACTCTGTCTTGGCAGTGACTCAAATATTCCCTCAGAAGTCTTCTTTCACTCCTACCCAGAGCAGCTTATTATCCCATACTGAGAAAACAACATTTGCATTTTCAACAAAAACCTTATTTGATCTTCCATCGTCCCTTAGATGTCTGCAGCTTGACAACTTTATTCCTGGCTAGGAAGTTTTTCTGGACTGTTCAGTCAGAAAACACCTCTACTTATTCCCCTGTTGTATTGGGTTTGCATGGCAAGTTTTCAGTAGCGGGGGCTACAGGGGCGGCTTCTGTGAGAAGCTGGAAACTTCTTCCCCCATGTCCGACAGAGCCAATGCCAGCCGGCTCTGAGATGGACCCGCTGCTGGCCAAGGCCGAGCCCATCAGTGATAGTGGTAGCACCTCTGGGAGAACAGATTTAAGAAGGGGGACACCCTCCCCCGCCCCGGGCAACAGCAACTGCAGCTGGAGAGAGGAGTGAGAAGATGTGAGAGCAACAGCCCTGCAGACCCCCAGGTCAGTGCAGAAGGAGGGGGAGGAGGTGCTCCAGGCGCCGGAGCAGAGATTCCCCTGCAGCCCCTGGGGAAGACCACGGTGAGGCAGGCTGTCCCCCTGCAGCCCAGGGAGGTCCACGCTGGAGCAGATATCCACCTGCAGCCCGGGGAGGACCCCACGCCGGAGCAGGGGGATGCCCGAAGGAGGCTGGGAGCCCGTGGGAAGCCCGCGCTGGAGCAGGCTCCTGGCAGGACCTGTGGCCCCGTGGAGAGAGGAGCCCAGGCTGGAGCAGGTTTTCTGGCAGGACTTGGGACCCCGCGGGGGACCCACGCTGGAGCAGTCTGTGCCTGAAGGACTGCAGCCCGGGGAAGGGACCCATGCTGGAGCAGTTCGTGAAGAACTCCAGCCCATGGGAAGGACCCACATTGGAGAAGTTGGTGAAGGACTGCGTCCCTTGGGAGGGACCCCATGGTGGAGCAGGGGAAGAGTGTGAGGAGTCCTGCCCCTGAGGAGGAAGGAGCATAGGAGGCAGAGACAACGTGGGATGAACTGACCCCAAACCCCATTCCCTGTTCCCCTGTGCTGCTGGCGTGAGGAGGTAGAGAGAGCTGGGAGTGGAGTTGAGCCAGGAAGGAGGGAGGGGTGAGGGGAAGGTGTTTTAAGGTTTGGTGTTATTTCTCATTACCTTACTCTGATTTGATTGGTAATAAATTAAATTAATTTTCCTGAGTCGAGCCTGTTTTGCCTTTGACAGTAACTGGTGAGTGATCTCTCCCTGTCCTTATCTCGACCCACGAGCCTTTCGTTCTATTTTCTCTCCCCTGTCCAGCTGAGGAGGGCAGTGACAGAGCGGCTTTGGTGGGCACCTGGCGTCCAGCCAGGGTCAACCCACCACATCGTGTCTTTGATCCAGAGAAATCAGTATGTCCTTCTGTCCTACCTGACCTAACAAAACCGTCAAGTAAATCCTTTGACTGCTTTCCGATTTTCTTTCTTATCTAGATCTTTTTGGCTGCCCAACAGATCTCGGATATCTCTAGGAAACTGCAGCAACTCTCTGCAACAGAGGTTCTATCAAGTCCCTGCTAGTTAGCTACCTTCTCCACAGCTCTCCAAAGCCCAGCCATCTTGTTTTGCTTATTTTTTCTGTGCTTAACAGTTCCAGCTGCCCGCAGGTTACTTCAATCCAATTTAGGCACACTGCATCCAATTCTATAATAAATGGCATCTCTCTATTGCATATGAATATGGCAATGACAAAACCGATGTGAGGAACACAACCATGGGGAGCTACCAGGTCTCTCCAGGCATTACTAAATGCTGGGTGAAATACGATTTATGCTGGTAAAAGAGCATTAAGCCAACAATCTGTCTGTATTGCTTTAACACAGTCTAAAAGCCACTAAGATAAGCCATCTTCAATGAAAGCCCTGCAAGTAACAAGCCCCTGTGTGATGTTTTCCTGTGGTCTGCCTCTCCCATTCATTCTCTTCAACTGTGTTAGGAATATAGACAGCTTTTTTAAAAAAAATCTTATTGTACTTTTCAGACAAAACAATTAATCTTTGGGACAGATTTGCATGCTTTGTCAGCTTTGTTGACACTATATATTTTACATTATATTGTAATGATATAAAGCAGTCTAATCTTCATCTTTCAGTTTCACGCTGAGACACAATTCACAGTGCAGGTCCTTCCTACTCTGTTCCAACCTGGCAACGAATTCCAAGAACCCAGATTCTGCTCCCACGCAAACATGTTGCAGGATAAATACTAGTGCATTTGTCTTCCAAATCCTTCAAACTTGTATCAGTGCGGACTTGCATTTTTTTCGTTATTGCCCTCTCAAATGATGAAGTATATTATCATTCAATGCTGGTAACAGCACTTTGCCAAAGCACTGTCCTGAGCTATCAGAGAAAATTATAAGTGAGAAAGATAATAGTCTACTTTAGCTACTACTGTGAGAAGATGCGAGGAGCATAATTTGTTACATGGCCTTATGGTCCTCAACTCAAAAGAAGGTATTTTCTTATTTTCTTAGCATCCTTTTGAAAACAAGAAAACAAGTAGAAAACAAGAGTGAATACCACTTGTGCAGCAAAGTACTACAGCTGAATTGCTTCTAAGATTATTCCAATTCCAAAACTAGTTCTGCTTGATAATCCCAGAGAAATATCTACAAAAATATATGTCGGCACTGTTTTCGTTTCAATTGCTTTGTTAAGAGACAAGTTCAGGAATGTGAATTCTGCAATTTCCAGATAATTACAATCTTGG